>JAPEHP010000016.1:1621524-1646157 GCA_026437355.1 Eucyclogobius newberryi | reverse complement strand
TGTCATGTTTGAACCTCTCTTTATGTCATGTTTGAACCTCTCTTTATGTCATGTTGAACCTCTCTTTATGTCATGTTGAACCTCTCTTTATGTCATGTTGAACCTCTCTTTATGTCATGTTTGAACCTCTCTTTATGTCATGTTTGAACCTCTCTTTATGTCATGTTGAACCTCTCTTTATGTCATGTTGAACCTCTCTTTATGTCATGTTTGAACCTCTCTTTATGTCATGTTTGAACCTCTCTTTATGTCATGTTTGAACCTCTCTTTATGTCATGTTTGAACCTCTCTTTATGTCATGTTTGAACCTCTCTTTATGTCATGTTTGAACCTCTCTTTATGTCATGTTTGAACCTCTCTTTATGTCATGTTTGAACCTCTCTTTATGTCATGTTTGAACCTCTCTTTATGTCATGTTTGAACCTCTCTTTATGTCATGTTTGAACCTCTCTTTATGTCATGTTTGAACCTCTCTTTATGTCATGTTTGAACCTCTCTTTATGTCATGTTTGAACCTCTCTTTATGTCATGTTGAACCTCTCTTTATGTCATGTTTGAACCTCTCTTTATGTCATGTTTGAACCTCTCTTTATGTCATGTTTGAACCTCTCTTTATGTCATGTTTGAACCTCTCTTTATGTCATGTTGAACCTCTCTTTATGTCATGTTGAACCTCTCTTTATGTCATGTTTGAACCTCTCTTTATGTCATGTTGAACCTCTCTTTATGTCATGTTTGAACCTCTCTTTATGTCATGTTGAACCTCTCTTTATGTCATGTTTGAACCTCTCTTTATGTCATGTTTGAACCTCTCTTTATGTCATGTTTGAACCTCTCTTTATGTCATGTTTGAACCTCTCTTTATGTCATGTTGAACCTCTCTTTATGTCATGTTTGAACCTCTCTTTATGTCATGTTTGAACCTCTCTTTATGTCATGTTTGAACCTCTCTTTATGTCATGTTTGAACCTCTCTTTATGTCATGTTGAACCTCTCTTTATGTCATGTTGAACCTCTCTTTATGTCATGTTTGA
This sequence comes from Eucyclogobius newberryi, assembly GCA_026437355.1. Lineage (NCBI taxonomy): Eukaryota > Metazoa > Chordata > Actinopteri > Gobiiformes > Gobiidae > Eucyclogobius > Eucyclogobius newberryi. The sequence continues at coordinate 1,645,123 of JAPEHP010000016.1, read as the reverse complement.
ACCTCTCTTTATGTCATGTTTGAACCTCTCTTTATGTCATGTTTGAACCTCTCTTTATGTCATGTTTGAACCTCTCTTTATGTCATGTTTGAACCTCTCTTTATGTCATGTTTGAACCTCTCTTTATGTCATGTTGAACCTCTCTTTATGTCATGTTGAACCTCTCTTTATGTCATGTTTGAACCTCTCTTTATGTCATGTTTGAACCTCTCTTTATGTCATGTTGAACCTCTCTTTATGTCATGTTTGAACCTCTCTTTATGTCATGTTGAACCTCTCTTTATGTCATGTTGAACCTCTCTTTATGTCATGTTTGAACCTCTCTTTATGTCATGTTTGAACCTCTCTTTATGTCATGTTTGAACCTCTCTTTATGTCATGTTGAACCTCTCTTTATGTCATGTTTGAACCTCTCTTTATGTCATGTTGAACCTCTCTTTATGTCATGTTTGAACCTCTCTTTATGTCATGTTGAACCTCTCTTTATGTCATGTTTGAACCTCTCTTTATGTCATGTTTGAACCTCTCTTTATGTCATGTTTGAACCTCTCTTTATGTCATGTTTGAACCTCTCTTTATGTCATGTTTGAACCTCTCTTTATGTCATGTTGAACCTCTCTTTATGTCATGTTTGAACCTCTCTTTATGTCATGTTTGAACCTCTCTTTATGTCATGTTGAACCTCTCTTTATGTCATGTTTGAACCTCTCTTTATGTCATGTTGAACCTCTCTTTATGTCATGTTTGAACCTGTCTTTATGTCATGTTTGAACCTCTCTTTATGTCATGTTGAACCTCTCTTTATGTCATGTTTGAACCTCTCTTTATGTCATGTTTGAACCTCTCTTTATGTCATGTTGAACCTCTCTTTATGTCATGTTTGAACCTGTCTTTATGTCATGTTTGAACCTCTCTTTATGTCATGTTGAACCTCTCTTTATGTCATGTTTGAACCTGTCTTTATGTCATGTTTGAACCTCTCTTTATGTCATGTTGAACCTCTCTTTATGTCATGCATGTTTGGATCATGTTAGATGCTTTATGACTGAGTGTTGTGCGTCAATAAACGGGAAACAGCTGATACTAATATGTGCTAGCTTTGTTTTGCTAAGTCTGTTAGAAATACATTTACCATCACTTTGCCCGTCGGGAAATGATTATTTCCTGTTCATATCTGCTTTGTGCCATCTTGTTTTTGAGTCCGTGTTCTCTCGTTGTCCAATAATGTCGCTAAGAGTTCAGGGAGTTGAAAGTGAGCCAGACGCTTTGTAAGCTAGACTCCCCGCGGCCCCTTTGAATCACACGGAGCAGGACGCGTCACTGAAGACAGCGGAGACACTTTCAAACCGTCCCAATCCGTCTCAAAGTGAACCAGTCCAAATGTGGTTTATGGGACAGAGATTTAAAGTGAAGTTTTAAGAGCCTCAAATGCAGAAAAGTACAGGCTAACGCTAGCACAGGCTAACGCTAGCACTGGCAAACGCTAGCACAGGCTAACGCTAGCACAGGCTAATGCTAGCACAGGCTAATGCTAGCACTGGCTAACGGTAGCACAGGCTAACGCTAGCACAGGCTAACGCTAGCACACAACTCAGAGAGAAGCTTCCTTTTTCAAGTCAACTTTGTATAATAAATTCAGAACTAGTGAGATGTAGATTCTTGTGTAAAACCTGCAGGAAAATCGTCTTGAACAATTTGACAAAAGCAGTTTAAGAAAATTCAAACTGGACCGGAAACAAACTGGTTTTATTGTAGCATTTGAAGACATGAGCTGGACAGTAACACACACACACACACACACACACACACACACACACACACACACACACACACACACACACACACACACATACACATACACACACACACACACACACATACAGACACACACACACACACACACACACACACATACACACACACACACACACACACACACACATACACACACACACACACACACACACACACATACACATACACATACACACACACACACACACACACACACACACATACACATACACACACACACACACACACATACAGACACACATACAGACACACACACACACACACACACACATACACACACACACACACACACATACAGACACACACACACACACACACACACACACATACACACACACACACACACACACACACACACACATACACACACACACACACACACACACATACACATACACACACACACACACACACATACAGACACACACACACACACACACATACACACACACACACACACACACACACACACACACACATACACACACACACACACACACACACACACACATACACATACAGACACACACACACACACACACACACACACACACATACACACACACACACACACACATACAGACACACACACAGACACACACACACACACACACACATACAGACACACACACACACACACACACACACACACACACACACACACACACACACACACACACACACACACACACACACATACACACACACATACACACACACACACACACACATACACACACACACACACACACACACACACACACATACAGACACACACACACACACATACAGACACACACACACACACACACACATACAGACACACACACACACACACACACACACACACACACATACACACACACACACACACACACATACAGACACACACACACACACACACACATACAGACACACACACACACACACACACATACAGACACACACACACACACACACACACACTGTGCCGGGGGCCCATCCTGAGCTCCCGCTGTGTGTCTGAGGAGCAGCAGCAGAATGTTCTGGTCGAGTCACGGAAAGTTCTCAGTTTTCCAGGAAACAGGGCGATGGTGTTCTCCAGATCAGCTCGTCTTTCTCACTCTTCCTCGGTTCAAATCAACTCTTCCGTAGCCTTCTCGTTCACAGTCCTTCTACTTTCACTCTGCCATGACACTAGTGCCTGCCGGACTGGCCCCGCCCGTGTGGAACGGCCCCGGTGGCAGCGCGGTACCTCACTCCTCCACTGTGGGGCAGAGTGAGAACCTTTAGAACCTCTGTGATGGTAAAGAGCACCACTGTTATGGCACATGCACGAAAAGCACTCATCAGGCACATGCAGAGTATACTGGGACAGAACAATGACCCTCTGCAGGTGGAGGCTCTGCAGGTGGGGGCTCTGCAGGTGGAGACTCTGCAGGTGGGGGCTCTGCAGGTGGAGACTCTGCAGGTGGGGGCTCTGCAGGTGGGGGCTCTGCAGGTGGGGGCTCTGCAGGTGGAGACTCTGCAGGTGGAGGCTCTGCAGGTGGAGACTCTGCAGGTGGAGGCTCTGCAGGTGGAGGCTCTGCAGGTGGGGGCTCTGCAGGTGGAGACTCTGCAGGTGGAGGCTCTGCAGGTGGGGGCTCTGCAGGTGGAGACTCTGCAGGTGGGGGCTCTGCAGGTGGAGACTCTGCAGGTGGAGGCTCTGCAGGTGGAGACTCTGCAGGTGGAGACTCTGCAGGTGGAGGCTCTGCAGGTGGAGACTCTGCAGGTGGGGGCTCTGCAGGTGGAGGCTCTGCAGGTGGAGACTCTGCAGGTGGAGACTCTGCAGGTGGAGGCTCTGCAGGTGGAGACTCTGCAGGTGGAGGCTCTGCAGGTGGAGGCTCTGCAGGTGGGGGCTCTGCAGGTGGGGGCTCTGCAGGTGGAGGCTCTGCAGGTGGAGACTCTGCAGGTGGAGACTCTGCAGGTGGAGGCTCTGCAGGTGGAGACTCTGCAGGTGGAGACTCTGCAGGTGGAGGCTCTGCAGGTGGAGACTCTGCAGGTGGGGGCTCTGCAGGTGGAGGCTCTGCAGGTGGAGACTCTGCAGGTGGAGGCTCTGCAGGTGGAGGCTCTGCAGGTGGGGGCTCTGCAGGTGGAGGCTCTGCAGGTGGGGGCTCTGCAGGTGGAGGCTCTGCAGGTGGAGACTCTGCAGGTGGGGGCTCTGCAGGTGGAGGCTCTGCAGGTGGAGACTCTGCAGGTGGAGGCTCTGCAGGTGGGGGCTCTGCAGGTGGAGACTCTGCAGGTGGAGGCTCTGCAGGTGGGGGCTCTGCAGGTGGAGACTCTGCAGGTGGAGGCTCTGCAGGTGGAGACTCTGCAGGTGGAGACTCTGCAGGTGGGGGCTCTGCAGGTGGAGGCTCTGCAGGTGGGGGCTCTGCAGGTGGAGGCTCTGCAGGTGGGGGCTCTGCAGGTGGAGACTCTGCAGGTGGAGGCTCTGCAGGTGGGGGCTCTGCAGGTGGAGACTCTGCAGGTGGAGGCTCTGCAGGTGGAGACTCTGCAGGTGGGGGCTCTGCAGGTGGAGGCTCTGCAGGTGGAGGCTCTGCAGGTGGAGACTCTGCAGGTGGAGGCTCTGCAGGTGGAGACTCTGCAGGTGGAGGCTCTGCAGGTGGGGGCTCTGCAGGTGGAGGCTCTGCAGGTGGGGGCTCTGCAGGTGGAGGCTCTGCAGGTGGGGGCTCTGCAGGTGGAGACTCTGCAGGTGGAGGCTCTGCAGGTGGGGGCTCTGCAGGTGGAGACTCTGCAGGTGGAGGCTCTGCAGGTGGAGACTCTGCAGGTGGGGGCTCTGCAGGTGGAGGCTCTGCAGGTGGGGGCTCTGCAGGTGGAGACTCTGCAGGTGGGGGCTCTGCAGGTGGAGACTCTGCAGGTGGAGGCTCTGCAGGTGGGGGCTCTGCAGGTGGAGGCTCTGCAGGTGGAGGCTCTGCAGGTGGGGGCTCTGCAGGTGGAGGCTCTGCAGGTGGAGACTCTGCAGGTGGGGGCTCTGCAGGTGGAGACTCTGCAGGTGGAGGCTCTGCAGGTGGGGGCTCTGCAGGTGGAGACTCTGCAGGTGGGGGCTCTGCAGGTGGAGACTCTGCAGGTGGGGGCTCTGCAGGTGGAGACTCTGCAGGTGGAGACTCTGCAGGTGGAGGCTCTGCAGGTGGGGGCTCTGCAGGTGGAGACTCTGCAGGTGGAGGCTCTGCAGGTGGAGACTCTGCAGGTGGAGGCTCTGCAGGTGGGGGCTCTGCAGGTGGAGACTCTGCAGGTGGGGGCTCTGCAGGTGGAGGCTCTGCAGGTGGGGGCTCTGCAGGTGGAGACTCTGCAGGTGGGGGCTCTGCAGGTGGGGGCTCTGCAGGTGGAGACTCTGCAGGTGGGGGCTCTGCAGGTGGAGGCTCTGCAGGTGGAGACTCTGCAGGTGGGGGCTCTGCAGGTGGAGGCTCTGCAGGTGGAGGCTCTGCAGGTGGAGACTCTGCAGGTGGGGGCTCTGCAGGTGGAGGCTCTGCAGGTGGAGACTCTGCAGGTGGAGGCTCTGCAGGTGGGGGCTCTGCAGGTGGAGACTCTGCAGGTGGAGGCTCTGCAGGTGGGGGCTCTGCAGGTGGAGACTCTGCAGGTGGGGGCTCTGCAGGTGGGGGCTCTGCAGGTGGAGACTCTGCAGGTGGGGGCTCTGCAGGTGGAGGCTCTGCAGGTGGAGACTCTGCAGGTGGGGGCTCTGCAGGTGGAGGCTCTGCAGGTGGAGGCTCTGCAGGTGGAGACTCTGCAGGTGGGGGCTCTGCAGGTGGAGGCTCTGCAGGTGGAGACTCTGCAGGTGGGGGCTCTGCAGGTGGAGACTCTGCAGGTGGGGGCTCTGCAGGTGGGGGCTCTGCAGGTGGAGACTCTGCAGGTGGGGGCTCTGCAGGTGGAGGCTCTGCAGGTGGAGACTCTGCAGGTGGGGGCTCTGCAGGTGGAGGCTCTGCAGGTGGAGGCTCTGCAGGTGGAGACTCTGCAGGTGGAGGCTCTGCAGGTGGAGACTCTGCAGGTGGAGGCTCTGCAGGTGGAGGCTCTGCAGGTGGAGACTCTGCAGGTGGAGGCTCTGCAGGTGGGGGCTCTGCAGGTGGAGACTCTGCAGGTGGAGGCTCTGCAGGTGGGGGCTCTGCAGGTGGAGACTCTGCAGGTGGGGGCTCTGCAGGTGGGGGCTCTGCAGGTGGAGACTCTGCAGGTGGGGGCTCTGCAGGTGGAGGCTCTGCAGGTGGAGACTCTGCAGGTGGAGACTCTGCAGGTGGGGGCTCTGCAGGTGGAGACTGCAGGTGGAGGCTCTGCAGGTGGAGGCTCTGCAGGTGGGGGCTCTGCAGGTGGGGGCTCTGCAGGTGGAGGCTCTGCAGGTGGAGGCTCTGCAGGTGGAGACTCTGCAGGTGGAGGCTCTGCAGGTGGAGACTCTGCAGGTGGAGGCTCTGCAGGTGGAGGCTCTGCAGGTGGAGACTCTGCAGGTGGAGGCTCTGCAGGTGGAGGCTCTGCAGGTGGAGGCTCTGCAGGTGGGGGCTCTGCAGGTGGAGACTCTGCAGGTGGAGGCTCTGCAGGTGGAGGCTCTGCAGGTGGGGGCTCTGCAGGTGGAGACTCTGCAGGTGGAGGCTCTGCAGGTGGAGACTCTGCAGGTGGAGGCTCTGCAGGTGGAGACTCTGCAGGTGGGGGCTCTGCAGGTGGAGACTCTGCAGGTGGAGGCTCTGCAGGTGGAGGCTCTGCAGGTGGGGGCTCTGCAGGTGGGGGCTCTGCAGGTGGAGGCTCTGCAGGTGGAGACTCTGCAGGTGGAGACTCTGCAGGTGGAGGCTCTGCAGGTGGAGACTCTGCAGGTGGGGGCTCTGCAGGTGGAGACTGCAGGTGGAGGCTCTGCAGGTGGAGGCTCTGCAGGTGGGGGCTCTGCAGGTGGGGGCTCTGCAGGTGGAGGCTCTGCAGGTGGAGGCTCTGCAGGTGGAGACTCTGCAGGTGGAGGCTCTGCAGGTGGAGACTCTGCAGGTGGAGGCTCTGCAGGTGGAGGCTCTGCAGGTGGAGACTCTGCAGGTGGAGGCTCTGCAGGTGGAGACTCTGCAGGTGGAGGCTCTGCAGGTGGGGGCTCTGCAGGTGGGGTATATGTCTGATATATGTACAGAGAATGTACATTGTCCCTGTTAAATGAACGAATAGAGAAACAAAACCATGCGTATGCAGCGCTCAGCATCAAAGTAATCATGATTTAAAATGCAGATGTGAACGTGAAGCATCGTGCACCTCCACAACATGTCCAGGGTCAGGGTGGACGACCCTTAGGTCAGGGTGGACGACCCTTGGGTCAGGGTGGACGACCCTTAGGTCAGGGTGGACGACCCCTGACCACCCTTAGGTCAGGGTGGACGACCCTTGGGTCAGGGTGGACGACCCTTAGGTCACGGTGGACGACCCTTGGGTCAGGGTGGACGACCCTTAGGTCACGGTGGACGACCCTTGGGTCAGGGTGGACGACCCTTAGGTCAGGGTGGACGACCCTTGGGTCAGGGTGGACGACCCTTGGGTCAGGGTGGACGTAGGTCAGGGTGGACGACCCTTGGGTCAGGGTGGACGACCCTTAGGTCACGGTGGACGACCCTTGGGTCAGGGTGGACGACCCTTAGGTCAGGGTGGACGACCCTTAGGTCAGGGTGGACGACCCTTGGGTCAGGGTGGACGACCCTTGGGTCAGGGTGGACGACCCTTGGGTCAGGGTGGACGACCCTTAGGTCACGGTGGACGACCCTTGGGTCAGGGTGGACGACCCTTAGGTCACGGTGGACGACCCTTAGGTCAGGGTGGACGACCCTTGGGTCAGGGTGGACGACCCTTAGGTCAGGGTGGACGACCCTTAGGTCAGGGTGGACGACCCTTGGGTCAGGGTGGACGACCCTTGGGTCAGGGTGGACGACCCTTAGGTCAGGGTGGACGACCCTTGGGTCAGGGTGGACGACCCTTGGGTCAGGGTGGACGACCCTTAGGTCAGGGTGGACGACCCTTGGGTCAGGGTGGACGACCCTTAGGTCAGGGTGGACGACCCTGACCCTCGACATGATCAGGGGCCTCATTTTAAAGCCCAGGACGCAACGACACGAAGCCCAAACTGATGCCCTCCCTCAGTGTCACAGACCCTCCTTCCCTGCTCAGGCTCAGGGCGGGGCTCAGGGCGGGGCTCAGGGCGGGGCTCAGGTGTGCCGCACAGGTTTTTATAAATCATCTTTTTTTGCAGTCCTGAAATCTTCCCTTCCCGGTTCCCAGTACAATCTGACGCGCTCTTTTATAAATGAGTTATTTTTTATTTAGACTCACCACATTTGAAAGCTAAATATAATCCTCTCCACTCCACTACATTTGTGAAAAAGACTCCAAGTAGGTGGCCCTCAAGCATTTTGGTCTAACTTGGATTTAATCCATTTTGAATCTTATTTACAATATTGACAGCTCTAATAATCGTTTATTCTTGCTTCTGTTTTGGAAATAGCAAATACACAAAATATCGTCTGATTGAATTCCTTTAACCAACATTCTCTTCATAACTAAATGTGTTTTAATCTAATCTTTTACATGATTCATTGTAGTAAAGTGTTGTGTGGACCGGGTGTATCTGTACTTTGACTCTGATGGTGCCTCAGGACTTTGAGCACCTGCACATGTGCTGCAGATGCATGTGACACACTTCCACACTCAGACGCAAACGCACATGCTCAGACGCACACACACGTGCTCAGACGCACACACACGTGCTCAGACACGTGCTCAGACGCACACACACGTGCTCAGACACGTGCTCAGACGCACACACACGTGCTCAGACGCACACACACGTGCTCAGACACGTGCTCAGACGCACACACACGTGCTCAGACGCACACACACGTGCTCAGACACGTGCTCAGACGCACACACACGTGCTCAGACACGTGCTCAGACGCACACACACGTGCTCAGACACGTGCTCAGACGCACACACACGTGCTCAGACACGTGCTCAGACGCACACACACGTGCTCAGACACGTGCTCAGACGCACACGCACGTGCTCAGACACGTGCTCAGACGCACACACACATGCTCAGACACGTGCTCAGACGCACACACACGTGCTCAGACACGTGCTCAGACGCACACGCACGTGCTCAGACACGTGCTCAGACGCACACACACATGCTCAGACACGTGCTCAGACGCACACACACGTGCTCAGACACGTGCTCAGACGCACACACACGTGCTCAGACGCACACACACGTGCTCAGACACGTGCTCAGACGCACACACACGTGCTCAGACACGTGCTCAGACGCACACACACGTGCTCAGACGCACACACACGTGCTCAGACACGTGCTCAGACGCACACACACGTGCTCAGACACGTGCTCAGACGCACACGCACGTGCTCAGACGCACACACACGTGCTCAGACACGTGCTCAGACGCACACACACGTGCTCAGACGCACACACACGTGCTCAGACACGTGCTCAGACGCACACACACATGCTCAGACACGTGCTCAGACGCACACACACGTGCTCAGACACGTGCTCAGACGCACACGCACGTGCTCAGACACGTGCTCAGACGCACACGCACGTGCTCAGACACGTGCTCAGACGCACACACACATGCTCAGACACGTGCTCAGACGCACACACACGTGCTCAGACACGTGCTCAGACGCACACACACGTGCTCAGACACGTGCTCAGACGCACACGCACGTGCTCAGACGCACACACACGTGCTCAGACGCACACACACGTGCTCAGACACGTGCTCAGACGCACACACACATGCTCAGACACGTGCTCAGACGCACACACACGTGCTCAGACACGTGCTCAGACGCACACACACGTGCTCAGACACGTGCTCAGACGCACACGCACGTGCTCAGACGCACACACACGTGCTCAGACGCACACACACGTGCTCAGACACGTGCTCAGACGCACACACACGTGCTCAGACGCACAGGCCGATGTGACAGTGAAATGTACCTGAGATCACATTTGGTCAGGTGAGAAAATGGACAAAAATGATTGCTAGACCAACATTGATGAGCATCACCAGAGCCACCAGGATGGAGTTAGGACCCTGAAAGAGAAAAGAGCACAAATGTGTTACATTACTACAAACAAACTCAATCTCAATCCCGACTGTGGTGCAGAATATGAATTATGATATATATATAATATATATATATATATATCAATGTTGGTTATGTTCTGCCAAACAGAGAAGGGGCGGAGCCTGGTCCCAGCCGTAGTGATGCACACTCGGCCCCGCCCACAATCGGCCCCGCCCACACTCAGCGAGCCAGAGATGGAGTTTAAGTCTTAAACGTGCACTTTCTAAGATTACAAATTATGGTTCCTTTGAAGTTAGTTTTGGTAATCTCAGCTGGTTGTCCCATCACAGCAGTTATTCAATAAAAAATGAAAGAAAAGTAAGGCACAAACTAAACCATTTAGTCAAAAATCTGTCAAATGTGTCCATTTTCAGATTAAGTGCAAATGTGATTTTTTCCTGTCATTTAAAAGCTTCATCGCAGAGACTTAAAAACAACTTGTAACATCTTAAACTGAATTCTAAAAACTACAGGTGGAGAGAGGACAGCACAGGTGTTCTATGGTCCAGGCGTCTCGTCCCCGTGAGCAGATGCTGTAGACCAGCTGTAGACCAGCTGTAGACCAGTTGTAGACCAGCTGTAGACCAGCTGTAGACCAGCTGTAGACCAGTTGTAGACCAGCTGTAGACCAGCTGTAGACCAGCTGTAGACCAGCTGTAGACCAGCTGTAGACCAGCTGTAGACCAGCTGTAGACCAGTTGTAGACCAGCTGTAGACCAGTTGTAGACCAGCTGTAGACCAGCTGTAGACCAGCTGTAGACCAGCTGTAGACCAGCTGTAGACCAGCTGTAGACCAGCTGTAGACCAGCTGTAGACCAGTTGTAGACCAGCTGTAGACCAGCTGTAGACCAGCTGTAGACCAGCTGTAGACCAGCTGTAGACCAGCTGTAGACCAGTTGTAGACCAGCTGTAGACCAGCTGTAGACCAGTTGTAGACCAGTTGTAGACCAGCTGTAGACCAGCTGTAGACCAGCTGTAGACCAGCTGTAGACCAGCTGTAGACCAGCTGTAGACCAGCTGTAGACCAGCTGTAGACCAGTTGTAGACCAGTTGTAGACCAGCTGTAGACCAGTTGTAGACCAGCTGTAGACCAGCTGTAGACCAGTTGTAGACCAGCTGTAGACCAGTTGTAGACCAGTTGTAGACCAGCTGTAGACCAGCTGTAGACCAGCTGTAGACCAGTTGTAGACCAGCTGTAGACCAGTTGTAGACCAGCTGTAGACCAGCTGTAGACCAGCTGTAGACCAGCTGTAGACCAGCTGTAGACCAGCTGTAGACCAGTTGTAGACCAGCTGTAGACCAGTTGTAGACCAGCTGTAGACCAGCTGTAGACCAGTTGTAGACCAGCTGTAGACCAGTTGTAGACCAGTTGTAGACCAGCTGTAGACCAGCTGTAGACCAGCTGTAGACCAGTTGTAGACCAGCTGTAGACCAGTTGTAGACCAGCTGTAGACCAGCTGTAGACCAGCTGTAGACCAGCTGTAGACCAGCTGTAGACCAGTTGTAGACCAGCTGTAGACCAGCTGTAGACCAGCTGTAGACCAGCTGTAGACCAGTTGTAGACCAGTTGTAGACCAGCTGTAGACCAGTTGTAGACCAGCTGTAGACCAGCTGTAGACCAGTTGTAGACCAGCTGTAGACCAGTTGTAGACCAGTTGTAGACCAGCTGTAGACCAGCTGTAGACCAGCTGTAGACCAGTTGTAGACCAGCTGTAGACCAGTTGTAGACCAGCTGTAGACCAGCTGTAGACCAGCTGTAGACCAGCTGTAGACCAGCTGTAGACCAGCTGTAGACCAGTTGTAGACCAGCTGTAGACCAGTTGTAGACCAGCTGTAGACCAGCTGTAGACCAGCTGTAGACCAGCTGTAGACCAGCTGTAGACCAGCTGTAGACCAGCTGTAGACCAGTTGTAGACCAGCTGTAGACCAGCTGTAGACCAGCTGTAGACCAGTTGTAGACCAGCTGTAGACCAGCTGTAGACCAGCTGTAGACCAGTTGTAGACCAGCTGTAGACCAGCTGTAGACCAGCTGTAGACCAGTTGTAGACCAGCTGTAGACCAGCTGTAGACCAGCTGTAGACCAGCTGTAGACCAGCTGTAGACCAGTTGTAGACCAGCTGTAGACCAGTTGTAGACCAGCTGTAGACCAGTTGTAGACCAGCTGTAGACCAGCTGTAGACCAGCTGTAGACCAGCTGTAGACCAGTTGTAGACCAGTTGTAGACCAGCTGTAGACCAGCTGTAGACCAGCTGTAGACCAGTTGTAGACCAGCTGTAGACCAGCTGTAGACCAGCTGTAGACCAGTTGTAGACCAGCTGTAGACCAGTTGTAGACCAGCTGTAGACCAGCTGTAGACCAGCTGTAGACCAGCTGTAGACCAGTTGTAGACCAGCTGTAGACCAGTTGTAGACCAGCTGTAGACCAGCTGTAGACCAGCTGTAGACCAGCTGTAGACCAGTTGTAGACCAGCTGTAGACCAGTTGTAGACCAGCTGTAGACCAGCTGTAGACCAGCTGTAGACCAGCTGTAGACCAGTTGTAGACCAGCTGTAGACCAGCTGTAGACCAGCTGTAGACCAGTTGTAGACCAGCTGTAGACCAGTTGTAGACCAGCTGTAGACCAGCTGTAGACCAGCTGTAGACCAGTTGTAGACCAGTTGTAGACCAGCTGTAGACCAGCTGTAGACCAGCTGTAGACCAGTTGTAGACCAGCTGTAGACCAGTTGTAGACCAGCTGTAGACCAGCTGTAGACCAGCTGTAGACCAGTTGTAGACCAGCTGTAGACCAGCTGTAGACCAGCTGTAGACCAGCTGTAGACCAGCTGTAGACCAGTTGTAGACCAGCTGTAGACCAGCTGTAGACCAGCTGTAGACCAGCTGTAGACCAGTTGTAGACCAGCTGTAGACCAGCTGTAGACCAGCTGTAGACCAGTTGACCAGCTGTAGACCAGCTGTAGACCAGTTGTAGACCAGCTGTAGACCAGTTGTAGACCAGCTGTAGACCAGCTGTAGACCAGTTGTAGACCAGTTGTAGACCAGTTGTAGACCAGCTGTAGACCAGTTGTAGACCAGCTGTAGACCAGCTGTAGACCAGCTGTAGACCAGTTGTAGACCAGCTGTAGACCAGCTGTAGACCAGTTGTAGACCAGCTGTAGACCAGTTGTAGACCAGCTGTAGACCAGTTGTAGACCAGCTGTAGACCAGTTGTAGACCAGCTGTAGACCAGCTGTAGACCAGTTGTAGACCAGCTGTAGACCAGCTGTAGACCAGTTGTAGACCAGCTGTAGACCAGCTGTAGACCAGTGGTAGACCAGTTGTAGACCAGCTGTAGACCAGTTGTAGACCAGCTGTAGACCAGTTGTAGACCAGCTGTAGACCAGCTGTAGACCAGCTGTAGACCAGCTGTAGACCAGTTGTAGACCAGCTGTAGACCAGCTGTAGACCAGTTGTAGACCAGCTGTAGACCAGCTGTAGACCAGCTGTAGACCAGCTGTAGACCAGTTGTAGACCAGCTGTAGACCAGTTGTAGACCAGCTGTAGACCAGCTGTAGACCAGTTGTAGACCAGCTGTAGACCAGCTGTAGACCAGTTGTAGACCAGCTGTAGACCAGTTGTAGACCAGCTGTAGACCAGCTGTAGACCAGTTGTAGACCAGCTGTAGACCAGCTGTAGACCAGCTGTAGACCAGTTGTAGACCAGCTGTAGACCAGCTGTAGACCAGTTGTAGACCAGCTGTAGACCAGCTGTAGACCAGCTGTAGACCAGTTGTAGACCAGCTGTAGACCAGTTGTAGACCAGCTGTAGACCAGCTGTAGACCAGCTGTAGACCAGCTGTAGACCAGTTGTAGACCAGCTGTAGACCAGTTGTAGACCAGCTGTAGACCAGCTGTAGACCAGTTGTAGACCAGCTGTAGACCAGCTGTAGACCAGTTGTAGACCAGCTGTAGACCAGCTGTAGACCAGCTGTAGACCAGCTGTAGACCAGCTGTACACCAGTTGTAGACCAGTTGTAGACCAGCTGTAGACCAGTTGTAGACCAGCTGTAGACCAGCTGTAGACCAGTTGTAGACTAGCTGTAGACCAGTTGTAGACCAGCTGTAGACCAGCTGTAGACCAGCTGTAGACCAGCTGTAGACCAGTTGTAGACCAGCTGTAGACCAGCTGTAGACCAGCTGTAGACCAGTTGTAGACCAGCTGTAGACCAGTTGTAGACCAGCTGTAGACCAGTTGTAGACCAGCTGTAGACCAGCTGTAGACCAGTTGTAGACCAGCTGTAGACCAGCTGTAGACCAGCTGTAGACCAGCTGTAGACCAGTTGTAGACCAGCTGTAGACCAGCTGTAGACCAGCTGTAGACCAGCTGTAGACCAGTTGTAGACCAGCTGTAGACCAGTTGTAGACCAGCTGTAGACCAGCTGTAGACCAGCTGTAGACCAGCTGTAGACCAGCTGTAGACCAGTTGTAGACCAGTTGTAGACCAGCTGTAGACCAGTTGTAGACCAGCTGTAGACCAGCTGTAGACCAGTTGTAGACCAGCTGTAGACCAGTTGTAGACCAGTTGTAGACCAGCTGTAGACCAGCTGTACACCAGTTGTAGACCAGCTGTAGACCAGCTGTAGACCAGTTGTAGACCAGTTGTAGACCAGCTGTAGACCAGCTGTAGACCAGTTGTAGACCAGTTGTAGACCAGCTGTAGACCAGCTGTAGACCAGCTGTAGACCAGTTGTAGACCAGCTGTAGACCAGTTGTAGACCAGCTGTAGACCAGTTGTAGACCAGCTGTAGACCAGCTGTAGACCAGCTGTAGACCAGTTGTAGACCAGCTGTAGACCAGCTGTAGACCAGCTGTAGACCAGCTGTAGACCAGCTGTAGACCAGCTGTAGACCAGCTGTACACCAGTTGTAGACCAGCTGTAGACCAGCTGTAGACCAGTTGTAGACCAGCTGTAGACCAGCTGTAGACCAGTTGTAGACCAGCTGTAGACCAGTTGTAGACCAGCTGTAGACCAGCTGTAGACCAGTTGTAGACCAGCTGTAGACCAGCTGTAGACCAGCTGTAGACCAGTTGTAGACCAGCTGTAGACCAGCTGTAGACCAGTTGTAGACCAGCTGTAGACCAGCTGTAGACCAGTTGTAGACCAGCTGTAGACCAGTTGTAGACCAGCTGTAGACCAGTTGTAGACCAGCTGTAGACCAGCTGTAGACCAGCTGTAGACCAGTTGTAGACCAGCTGTAGACCAGCTGTAGACCAGTTGTAGACCAGCTGTAGACCAGCTGTAGACCAGTTGTAGACCAGCTGTAGACCAGTTGTAGACCAGCTGTAGACCAGCTGTAGACCAGCTGTAGACCAGCTGTAGACCAGGTGTAGACCAGCTGTAGACCAGCTGTAGACCAGTTGTAGACCAGCTGTAGACCAGTTGTAGACCAGCTGTAGACCAGCTGTAGACCAGCTGTAGACCAGTTGTAGACCAGTTGTAGACCAGCTGTAGACCAGTTGTAGACCAGCTGTAGACCAGCTGTAGACCAGTTGTAGACCAGCTGTAGACCAGTTGAAGACCAGCTGTAGACCAGTTGTAGACCAGCTGTAGACCAGCTGTAGACCAGTTGTAGACCAGCTGTAGACCAGCTGTAGACCAGCTGTAGACCAGCTGTAGACCAGTTGTAGACCAGCTGTAGACCAGCTGTAGACCAGTTGTAGACCAGCTGTAGACCAGCTGTAGACCAGCTGTAGACCAGCTGTAGACCAGTTGTAGACCAGCTGTAGACCAGCTGTAGACCAGCTGTAGACCAGTTGACCAGCTGTAGACCAGCTGTAGACCAGTTGTAGACCAGCTGTAGACCAGCTGTAGACCAGCTGTAGACCAGTGGTAGACCAGCTGTAGACCAGTTGTAGACCAGCTGTAGACCAGTTGTAGACCAGCTGTAGACCAGTTGTAGACCAGCTGTAGACCAGTTGTAGACCAGCTGTAGACCAGCTGTAGACCAGTTGTAGACCAGCTGTAGACCAGTTGTAGACCAGCTGTAGACCAGCTGTAGACCAGCTGTAGACCAGCTGTAGACCAGCTGTAGACCAGTTGTAGACCAGCTGTAGACCAGTTGTAGACCAGCTGTAGACCAGCTGTAGACCAGCTGTAGACCAGGTGTAGTCCAGGTGTAGTCCAGGTGTAGACCAGATGTAGTCCAGCTGTAGACCAGGTGTAGTCCAGGTGTAGTCCAGGTGTAGTCCAGCTGTAGACCAGGTGTAGACCAGATGTAGTCCAGGTGTAGTCCAGGTGTAGACCAGCTGTAGACCAGCTGTAGACCAGCTGTAGACCAGCTGTAGACCAGTTGTAGACCAGGTGTAGTCCAGGTGTAGTCCAGGTGTAGTCCAGGTGTAGACCAGCTGTAGACCAGCTGTAGACCAGTTGTAGACCAGCTGTAGACCAGCTGTAGACCAGTTGTAGACCAGCTGTAGACCAGCTGTAGACCAGCTGTAGACCAGCTGTAGACCAGCTGTAGACCAGCTGTAGACCAGCTGTAGACCAGGTGTAGTCCAGGTGTAGTCCAGGTGTAGTCCAGGTGTAGACCAGCTGTAGACCAGCTGTAGACCAGTTGTAGACCAGCTGTAGACCAGCTGTAGACCAGTTGTAGACCAGCTGTAGACCAGCTGTAGACCAGCTGTAGACCAGCTGTAGACCAGCTGTAGACCAGCTGTAGACCAGTTGTAGACCAGCTGTAGACCAGTTGTAGACCAGCTGTAGACCAGCTGTAGACCAGCTGTAGACCAGCTGTAGACCAGTTGTAGACCAGCTGTAGACCAGTTGTAGACCAGCTGTAGACCAGCTGTAGACCAGCTGTAGACCAGCTGTAGACCAGTTGTAGACCAGCTGTAGACCAGCTGTAGACCAGCAGTAGACCAGTTGTAGACCAGCTGTAGACCAGTTGTAGACCAGCTGTAGACCAGCTGTAGACCAGCTGTAGACCAGTTGTAGACCAGTTGTAGACCAGCTGTAGACCAGTTGTAGACCAGTTGTAGACCAGCTGTAGACCAGTTGTAGACCAGCTGTAGACCAGTTGTAGACCAGCTGTAGACCAGCTGTAGACCAGTTGTAGACCAGCTGTAGACCAGCTGTAGACCAGCTGTAGACCAGCTGTAGACCAGTTGTAGACCAGCTGTAGACCAGCTGTAGACCAGCTGTAGACCAGCTGTAGACCAGCTGTAGACCAGTTGTAGACCAGCTGTAGACCAGCTGTAGACCAGCTGTAGACCAGTTGACCAGCTGTAGACCAGCTGTAGACCAGTTGTAGACCAGCTGTAGACCAGTTGTAGACCAGCTGTAGACCAGTTGTAGACCAGTTGTAGACCAGCTGTAGACCAGCTGTAGACCAGCTGTAGACCAGTTGTAGACCAGTTGTAGACCAGCTGTAGACCAGCTGTAGACCAGGTGTAGACCAGCTGTAGACCAGCTGTAGACCAGCTGTAGACCAGCTGTAGACCAGTTGTAGACCAGCTGTAGACCAGCTGTAGACCAGTTGTAGACCAGCTGTAGACCAGCTGTAGACCAGCTGTAGACCAGCTGTAGACCAGTTGTAGACCAGCTGTAGACCAGCTGTAGACCAGCTGTAGACCAGTTGACCAGCTGTAGACCAGCTGTAGACCAGTTGTAGACCAGCTGTAGACCAGCTGTAGACCAGCTGTAGACCAGTGGTAGACCAGCTGTAGACCAGTTGTAGACCAGCTGTAGACCAGTTGTAGACCAGCTGTAGACCAGTTGTAGACCAGCTGTAGACCAGTTGTAGACCAGCTGTAGACCAGCTGTAGACCAGTTGTAGACCAGCTGTAGACCAGTTGTAGACCAGCTGTAGACCAGCTGTAGACCAGCTGTAGACCAGCTGTAGACCAGCTGTAGACCAGTTGTAGACCAGCTGTAGACCAGTTGTAGACCAGCTGTAGACCAGCTGTAGACCAGCTGTAGACCAGGTGTAGTCCAGGTGTAGTCCAGGTGTAGACCAGATGTAGTCCAGCTGTAGACCAGGTGTAGTCCAGGTGTAGTCCAGGTGTAGTCCAGCTGTAGACCAGGTGTAGACCAGATGTAGTCCAGGTGTAGTCCAGGTGTAGACCAGCTGTAGACCAGCTGTAGACCAGCTGTAGACCAGCTGTAGACCAGTTGTAGACCAGGTGTAGTCCAGGTGTAGTCCAGGTGTAGTCCAGGTGTAGACCAGCTGTAGACCAGCTGTAGACCAGTTGTAGACCAGCTGTAGACCAGCTGTAGACCAGTTGTAGACCAGCTGTAGACCAGCTGTAGACCAGCTGTAGACCAGCTGTAGACCAGTTGTAGACCAGCTGTAGACCAGCTGTAGACCAGCTGTAGACCAGCTGTAGACCAGCTGTAGACCAGCTGTAGACCAGGTGTAGTCCAGGTGTAGTCCAGGTGTAGTCCAGGTGTAGACCAGCTGTAGACCAGCTGTAGACCAGTTGTAGACCAGCTGTAGACCAGCTGTAGACCAGTTGTAGACCAGCTGTAGACCAGCTGTAGACCAGCTGTAGACCAGCTGTAGACCAGCTGTAGACCAGCTGTAGACCAGTTGTAGACCAGCTGTAGACCAGTTGTAGACCAGCTGTAGACCAGCTGTAGACCAGCTGTAGACCAGCTGTAGACCAGTTGTAGACCAGCTGTAGACCAGTTGTAGACCAGCTGTAGACCAGCTGTAGACCAGCTGTAGACCAGCTGTAGACCAGTTGTAGACCAGCTGTAGACCAGCTGTAGACCAGCAGTAGACCAGTTGTAGACCAGCTGTAGACCAGTTGTAGACCAGCTGTAGACCAGCTGTAGACCAGCTGTAGACCAGTTGTAGACCAGTTGTAGACCAGCTGTAGACCAGTTGTAGACCAGTTGTAGACCAGCTGTAGACCAGTTGTAGACCAGCTGTAGACCAGTTGTAGACCAGCTGTAGACCAGCTGTAGACCAGTTGTAGACCAGCTGTAGACCAGCTGTAGACCAGCTGTAGACCAGCTGTAGACCAGTTGTAGACCAGCTGTAGACCAGCTGTAGACCAGCTGTAGACCAGCTGTAGACCAGCTGTAGACCAGTTGTAGACCAGCTGTAGACCAGCTGTAGACCAGCTGTAGACCAGTTGACCAGCTGTAGACCAGCTGTAGACCAGTTGTAGACCAGCTGTAGACCAGTTGTAGACCAGCTGTAGACCAGTTGTAGACCAGTTGTAGACCAGCTGTAGACCAGCTGTAGACCAGCTGTAGACCAGTTGTAGACCAGTTGTAGACCAGCTGTAGACCAGCTGTAGACCAGGTGTAGTCCAGGTGTAGTCCAGGTGTAGACCAGATGTAGTCCAGCTGTAGACCAGGTGTAGTCCAGGTGTAGTCCAGGTGTAGTCCAGCTGTAGACCAGGTGTAGTCCAGGTGTAGTCCAGGTGTAGTCCAGCTGTAGACCAGGTGTAGACCAGATGTAGTCCAGCTGTAGACCAGGTGTAGTCCAGGTGTAGTCCTTGTGTAGTCCTGGTGTAGTCCAGGTGTAGTCCAGGTGTAGACCAGGTGTAGTCCAGGTGTAGACCAGGTGTAGTCCAGGTGTAGTCCAGGTGTAGTCTGTGGACTGAGCACTGGTCAAGGCCACAGTCGGTGAGTGGACGACTGTTTCCAGGAACTAATCTCTTTGACAGGTTCAACGTTCTTATGAAGAGTCAGACTTTGAACAAAAGGACAACCATAAAATGAAACTCACTAAAAGCATCTGAATCAGGGCAATCACCAAATATTACAATTTAGTTTTGTTTTTTTACACTTCATTTAGACATTTACAAGTGTTCCAACAGAGCTTATTCAAATATTTAGGGGTTGCACATCTAAATGTATCTCATATTGTATGTGTAAATGTGTTTTTATGTATTTGTTCATTTTATCCTGTGTTTGTCTGTTGTTTATTTGGTGTTGTGTTTAACCAGGAGCCACGAAAACTCTTTTCCCTGTTTAAATAAATAAAATGAATCTTCATTAAAAAAAAAACTAGGACAAAGATACTCACAACTTTTGTATTTGGCTAGAACAAACAAGTAAACGCTAATGCGTTTCAGCAATTATAGATTTTTGAAGATGTGCGACCCCTAAATATTCTTAATAATTGTCATCTTTTTTTGGTGTAGCACTCAAACTTTGAGGCTGCGCGACGTTCACCTTTTATAATGTTCCAGCAGCCTGACTTTGTGTTAAGAGGCAAAACAGCAGAAGGACATTGGAGCAAATCAACATCATGAAAACAAAACTGATCCTTGGGGGACTCCACTGGCAAGGCTTTTTTTTAAAAATAAAAACTTAAATGAAAGTTGTTAAAAAAATGTTATATGGGCAGTTTCTAAAACCGGATTGAAGTTTTTGAAAAATATCATTTAGTTTAACGATGCAATTGTAGCTGGGCATCGACTTTAGACACAGTTGGGTCTAAATGAGCAGGAGCGATGCAGAGCATTATGAACGGGCCCCTCTGCGTCGGGCTCATCAGACCCCGAAAGACCCTTTGCATGTACTGTACCCAGAGCACCAGTTATTACTTAAGTACAAGGTTCAGAATGTGAGGTTCCTGAACAAGGACCGACAGGGTTAGGGTTCCTGTAACTGCACCTCATGAATGTAATATGGTATTATGGATTTATGGATTGTGTATTTCATTGCACTGCATCGATGGCAGAATGGGTCAAGACAAATGAGCCACTTGTGGGACAAAATAAGTCAATCTTGAACCTTGAGTATCCATTGATTGTGTCCATGGCAGGAATTTTAAGGCCCAACTACATAGTTCTGAAACGGAGTGGGAAGACGACGTAAAAAATTTATAATTTCAGTCCCGTATTTCTGAGCAACAGGACACGATAATGGTGTGGCTCCTGGGAACCACAGTTTCTCCTGGAAACCCAACCAGACACGTGGAGAAACATGCACATTTCACACACAAATGTCTGGACTCAGTGGGAAGTTATAATGTAAAAAACTATAAAAGTCTGTTTCTCTTTCAACTCATCAAATCTTTTCATGTGATTCTCTTTTACATCTGGTGAAAAACCTTTGACCTTTTGTCCTCCAGACCTTGAGTCAGTTCTATTTGGTACAAAACCTTTGGGCAAAACATAAATTTTTGTAGTTTCAATACTTTGACTTAGAATAAATTATGGGATTAGATTCCATTTCTTTATAGTGGAATAAAGAAGAGTAAAGTTTGTCACACATTTAAATGGTTCGGTCATTTGAAATGCCAAAGGGGATTCAGTTTGTATCGAGACAATAGCAATGACATGAAGGAAATGCATGACATTTGGTTAAACATAGTAAGACATCATCTGCATCGCAGGGGTCTATGTTCTGTCCTGTCAAGTGTTTGGGCCAATGGTTCCAAAATACAAAGCAGACCAGGGGAGACCAGGCACAGCCCTGTCTCATCCCTCTTTCCAAACGTTGATCTGTCAAATGGCCATTATTTTTTCATTCTTGATGTTGTACCATCGTAGCCCAATGTTTCCCATTATTAAATCATCTTTTTGAAATTTGCAACACATTTTATAAAAAAGGCCAGATAACAGAGTCAAAGGCTTTTTAGGGCTCATATTTACTGCTTTGTTTTACTGTTTTTGTATTCGTCTCATTTGGCCGTAGTTATTTTATTACTTGGTTTACGCATTTTTAAATTAAATATATTGAACAGGCGAAATATAATTTCAATTTCAAAAGATTTTTTCTTCCGGGTTTTCCCAAAACGGACCACGAGAGGAGAGAGGGGAGACCCCCGCGCAGGAGCGTGCAACAGTAGATTTAGTGTTTTACACTCTGAACTCACACTTCTAAAATGTGGTAAACGGGTTTAAAATGTGTCTTTGTGATATAAAGGTGGCGGAAACGGGCGCGCGCTCTCGCCGTGACCGCGCAGGGGCCGAGCGGCTCCGTCACGCTTCATGCGCTCTAATCTTTTGACTAAATACCGCTTTTTATATTTCATTTAGTCGGCGGTACTTTATATATATTTTTTTATAATAATACATTTTATTTATATTATCAATGATCAATTATCAATAATCTAAGTGCGGCGGATCCGTAAACCAAGTAATAAAATAACCACAGCCTCAAAGTCACGCCCAAAGTTAGACGCCTTTGAAGACAAACGCCCCGGACTCACGTCCGTAAAATACACTCAGCAGCAGACGTGCGTCTGAGTCGTCCTGCACATGCTCAGTGGAGTCGAGGCGTCTGCACATGCTCAGTGGAGTCGAGGCGTCTGCACATGCTCAGTGGAGTCGAGGCGTCTGCACATGCTCAGTGGAGTCGAGGCGTCTGCACATGCTCAGTGGAGTCGAGGCGTCTGCACATGCTCAGTGGAGTCGAGGCGTCTGCACATGCTCAGTGGAGTCGAGGCGTCTGCACATGCTCAGTGGAGTCGAGGCGTCTGCACATGCTCAGTGGAGTCGAGGCGTCTGCACATGCTCAGTGGAGTCGAGGCGTCTGCACATGCTGCACATGCTCAGTGGAGTCGAGGCGTCTGCACATGCTCAGTGGAGTCGAGGCGTCTGCACATGCTCAGTGGAGTCGAGGCGTCTGCACATGCTCAGTGGAGTCGAGGCGTCTGCACATGCTCAGTGGAGTCGAGGCGTCTGCACATGCTCAGTGGAGTCGAGGCGTCTGCACATGCTCAGTGGAGTCGAGGCGTCTGCACATGCTCAGTGGAGTCGAGGCGTCTGCACATGCTCAGTGGAGTCGAGGCGTCTGCACATGCTCAGTGGAGTCGAGGCGTCTGCACATGCTCAGTGGAGTCGAGGCGTCTGCACATGCTCAGTGGAGTCGAGGCGTCTGCACATGCTCAGTGGAGTCGAGGCGTCTGCACATGCTCAGTGGAGTCGAGGCGTCTGCACATGCTCAGTGGAGTCGAGGCGTCTGCACATGCTCAGTGGAGTCGAGGCGTCTGCACATGCTCAGTGGAGTCGAGGCGTCTGCACATGCTCAGTGGAGTCGAGGCGTCTGCACATGCTCAGTGGAGTCGAGGCGTCTGCACATGCTCAGTGGAGGAGTTGTGCTGTGGTGCTTTTCTCGTGGTGTAAATGGATTTGGTTTATTAACTTTACAAAGTCCAAACATCTGATTTAAGAACATTGTAGCTGGTGCTTCCCCTTTCAGCGACTGAAGCACTTCTCACTCACCGTCTCCTCCTCCTCCAGATCTTGTACCACGTCCACACTGGCTTTCTTGGTCTCAGCCAGGCTCTTTGGTTTGGACTCCTGTCGTTTGGGTTTGGCCTCAGCAGGTTTGGAGACGTCCTGTGGCGGCGCTGGAGACGGGGTCCGGGCGTCTGAGGCCCTGGTGGTTGTGGGTCCTAAAGTTTTTGTGGGCGGGGCTGAGCGGGCCAGGCTGGACGGGTGGAAGTCGTCCTCCAGACCCTCCAGCTCCTCCGGCGGGGGCCCCTTGGCGGGGGCCTTCACGTAGTAACTGTGGAACTGGGAGTGGATCTGTCCGTTGCTGGGGTGTGTGTTGGCAGCAGGAGGGAGGGGCTTGAGGGGGAGGGGCTTGAGGGGGAGGGGCTTGAGAAGGAGGGGCTCGGTCGGTTTCACTTCAAGTTTCAGAGAGACTTTGGGAGCGGTCTTTGTCATACCTGCCACAGAAAAGAAGAGAAGACTTTTATATTGTATTTATTTACTTATTTCTATGA
>JAPEHP010000016.1:831772-941424 GCA_026437355.1 Eucyclogobius newberryi | reverse complement strand
AAAAGATGAAACACATGATTAGTGTGAGCATTAGGTGAGTCATGAGCACAGCAGAGGTGAGCGTGGGGGCCCCCTGCTCAGGGGGGCCCCCACGCTCGGGACATGTTGGCTTTGAAGTCGCCTCTTCCAGGATAATGAGCTCCTTGTGCTGATCGCTTCTCGGATCTGAATCAATCTCGGGGCCTTTATTCTCGGGGCCGTTTTGGAGGGTCATTTCTCCCTCTAACACCTGCTTCATTTTCATCAGAATGAACCTTTTCAGACGCCACTTCTTCAGAAATAAAATAATTCCAGTTGAAGGAGGAAGATGGTCTGAAAACTGCTGTGACTCACTGGATATTTGTGTTGGTTCTGAAACTAATCAGCCAAAAAGACAAAAGTGACTTAAAATGAATTCTAAAGACCTAATTTACTTTCCATCCTGAGTCAGGATGGAAAGTAAATTAGGTCTTTAGAATTCTCTGACTCTGTGTTGGCCTGACTCTGACTCTGTGTTGGCCTGAGTCTGACTTTGACTCTGTGTTGGCCCTGAGCCTGACTCTGACTCTGTGTTGGCCCTGAGTCTGACTCTGACTCTGTGTTGGCCTGAGTCTGACTCTGACTCTGTGTTGGCCTGAGCCTGACTCTGACTCTGTGTTGGCCTGAGCCTGACTCTGACTCTGTGTTGGCCTGAGTCTGACTCTGACTCTGTGTTGGCCCTGAGCCTGACTCTGACTCTGTGTTGGCCCTGAGCCTGACTCTGACTCTGTGTTGGCCTGACTCTGACTCTGTGTTGGCCTGAGCCTGACTCTGACTCTGTGTTGGCCTGACTCTGACTCTGTGTTGGCCTGAGTCTGACTCTGTGTTGGCCTGAGTCTGACTTTGACTCTGTGTTGGCCCTGAGCCTGACTCTGACTCTGTGTTGGCCCTGAGCCTGACTCTGACTCTGTGTTGGCCTGAGTCTGACTCTGACTCTGTGTTGGCCTGAGCCTGACTCTGACTCTGTGTTGCCCTGAGCCTGACTCTGACTCTGTGTTGGCCCTGAGCCTGACTCTGACTCTGTGTTGGCCTGAGTCTGACTCTGACTCTGTGTTGGCCTGAGCCTGACTCTGACTCTGTGTTGGCCTGAGCCTGACTCTGACTCTGTGTTGGCCTGAGCCTGACTCTGACTCTGTGTTGGCCTGAGCCTGACTCTGACTCTGTGTTGGCCCTGAGCCTGACTCTGTGTTGGCCTGAGTCTGACTCTGACTCTGTGTTGGCCTGAGTCTGACTCTGACTCTGTGTTGGCCTGAGCCTGACTCTGACTCTGTGTTGGCCTGAGCCTGACTCTGACTCTGTGTTGGCCTGAGTCTGACTCTGACTCTGTGTTGGCCTGAGCCTGACTCCTACTCTGTGTTGGCCCTGAGCCTGACTCTGACTCTGTGTTGGCCTGACTCTGACTCTGTGTTGGCCCTGAGCCTGACTCTGACTCTGTGTTGGCCTGAGCCTGACTTTGACTCTGTGTTGGCCCTGAGTCTGACTCTGACTCTGTGTAGGCCCTGAGTCTGACTCTGACTCTGTGTAGGCCCTGAGCCTGACTCTGACTCTGTGTTGGCCTGAGCCTGACTCTGACTCAGTGTTGGCCTGACTCTGACTCTGTGTTGGCCTGAGCCTGACTCTGACTCTGCGTTGGCCTGAGCCTGACTCTGACTCTGTGTTGGCCTGAGTCTGACTCTGACTCTGTGTTGGCCTGAGCCTGACTCTGACTCTGTGTTGGCCTGACTCTGACTCTGTGTTGGCCTGAGTCTGACTCTGTGTTGGCCTGAGTCTGACTTTGACTCTGTGTTGGCCCTGAGCCTGACTCTGACTCTGTGTTGGCCCTGAGCCTGACTCTGACTCTGTGTTGGCCTGAGTCTGACTCTGACTCTGTGTAGGCCTGAGCCTGACTCTGACTCTGTGTTGGCCTGAGTCTGACTCTGTGTTGGCCTGAGCCTGACTCTGACTCTGTGTTGGCCTGAGCCTGACTCTGACTCTGTGTTGGCCTGAGCCTGACTCTGACTCTGTGTTGGCCTGAGCCTGACTCTGACTCTGTGTTGGCCCTGAGCCTGACTCTGTGTTGGCCTGAGCCTGACTCTGACTCTGTGTTGGCCTGAGCCTGACTCTGACTCTGTGTTGGCCTGAGTCTGACTCTGACTCTGTGTTGGCCTGAGCCTGACTCCTACTCTGTGTTGGCCCTGAGCCTGACTCTGACTCTGTGTTGGCCTGACTCTGACTCTGTGTTGGCCCTGAGCCTGACTCTGACTCTGTGTTGGCCTGAGCCTGACTTTGACTCTGTGTTGGCCCTGAGTCTGACTCTGACTCTGTGTAGGCCCTGAGTCTGACTCTGACTCTGTGTAGGCCCTGAGCCTGACTCTGACTCTGTGTTGGCCTGAGCCTGACTCTGACTCAGTGTTGGCCTGACTCTGACTCTGTGTTGGCCTGAGCCTGACTCTGACTCTGCGTTGGCCTGAGCCTGACTCTGACTCTGTGTTGGCCTGAGTCTGACTCTGACTCTGTGTTGGCCTGAGCCTGACTCTGACTCTGTGTTGGCCTGACTCTGACTCTGTGTTGGCCTGAGTCTGACTCTGTGTTGGCCTGAGTCTGACTTTGACTCTGTGTTGGCCCTGAGCCTGACTCTGACTCTGTGTTGGCCCTGAGCCTGACTCTGACTCTGTGTTGGCCTGAGTCTGACTCTGACTCTGTGTAGGCCTGAGCCTGACTCTGACTCTGTGTTGGCCTGAGTCTGACTCTGTGTTGGCCTGAGCCTGACTCTGACTCTGTGTTGGCCTGAGCCTGACTCTGACTCTGTGTTGGCCTGAGCCTGACTCTGACTCTGTGTTGGCCTGAGCCTGACTCTGACTCTGTGTTGGCCCTGAGCCTGACTCTGTGTTGGCCTGAGTCTGACTCTGACTCTGTGTTGGCCTGAGCCTGACTCTGACTCTGTGTTGGCCTGAGTCTGACTCTGACTCTGTGTTGGCCTGAGCCTGACTCCTACTCTGTGTTGGCCCTGAGCCTGACTCTGACTCTGTGTTGGCCTGACTCTGACTCTGTGTTGGCCCTGAGCCTGACTCTGACTCTGTGTTGGCCTGAGCCTGACTTTGACTCTGTGTTGGCCCTGAGTCTGACTCTGACTCTGTGTAGGCCCTGAGTCTGACTCTGACTCTGTGTAGGCCCTGAGCCTGACTCTGACTCTGTGTTGGCCTGAGCCTGACTCTGACTCAGTGTTGGCCTGACTCTGACTCTGTGTTGGCCTGAGCCTGACTCTGACTCTGTGTTGGCCTGAGCCTGACTCTGACTCTGTGTTGGCCTGAGTCTGACTCTGACTCTGTGTTGGCCTGAGCCTGACTCTGACTCTGTGTTGGCCTGACTCTGACTCTGTGTTGGCCTGAGTCTGACTCTGTGTTGGCCTGAGTCTGACTTTGACTCTGTGTTGGCCCTGAGCCTGACTCTGACTCTGTGTTGGCCCTGAGCCTGACTCTGACTCTGTGTTGGCCCTGAGCCTGACTCTGACTCTGTGTTGGCCTGAGTCTGACTCTGACTCTGTGTAGGCCTGAGCCTGACTCTGACTCTGTGTTGGCCTGAGTCTGACTCTGTGTTGGCCCTGAGCCTGACTCTGACTCTGTGTTGGCCTGAGCCTGACTCTGACTCTGTGTTGGCCTGAGTCTGACTCTGTGTTGGCCTGAGTCTGACTTTGACTCTGTGTTGGCCCTGAGCCTGACTCTGACTCTGTGTTGGCCCTGAGCCTGACTCTGACTCTGTGTTGGCCTGAGTCTGACTCTGACTCTGTGTAGGCCCTGAGCCTGACTCTGTGTTGGCCTGAGTCTGACTTTGACTCTGTGTTGGCCCTGAGCCTGACTCTGACTCTGTGTTGGCCCTGAGTCTGACTCTGACTCTGTGTTGGCCTGAGCCTGACTCTGACTCTGTGTTGGCCCTGAGCCTGACTCTGACTCTGTGTTGGCCTGAGTCTGACTCTGACTCTGTGTAGGCCCTGAGCCTGACTCTGACTCTGTGTTGGCCCTGAGCCTGACTCTGACTCTGTGTTGGCCCTGAGCCTGACTCTGACTCTGTGTTGGCCCTGAGCCTGACTCTGACTCTGTGTTGGCCTGAGCCTGACTCTGACTCTGTGTTGGCCTGAGTCTGACTCTGACTCTGTGTTGGCCTGAGCCTGACTCTGACTCTGTGTTGGCCTGAGCCTGACTCTGACTCTGTGTTGGCCCTGAGCCTGACTCTGACTCTGTGTTGGCCTGACTCTGACTCTGTGTTGGCCTGAGCCTGACTCTGACTCTGTGTTGGCCCTGAGCCTGACTCTGACTCTGTGTTGGCCCTGAGCTTGACTCTGTGTTGGCCTGAGTCTGACTCTGACTCTGTGTTGGCCTGAGTCTGACTCTGACTCTGTGTTGGCCTGAGCCTGACTCTGACTCTGTGTTGGCCTGAGTCTGACTCTGACTCTGTGTTGGCCTGAGTCTGAGTCTGACTCTGTGTTGGCCTGAGTCTGACTCTGACTCTGTGTAGGCCTGAGCCTGACTCTGACTCTGTGTTGGCCTGAGTCTGACTCTGTGTTGGCCTGAGTCTGACTTTGACTCTGTGTTGGCCCTGAGCCTGACTCTGACTCTGTGTTGGCCCTGAGCCTGACTCTGACTCTGTGTTGGCCTGAGTCTGACTCTGACTCTGTGTAGGCCCTGAGCCTGACTCTGTGTTGGCCTGAGTCTGACTTTGACTCTGTGTTGGCCCTGAGCCTGACTCTGACTCTGTGTTGGCCCTGAGTCTGACTCTGACTCTGTGTTGGCCTGAGCCTGACTCTGACTCTGTGTTGGCCCTGAGCCTGACTCTGACTCTGTGTTGGCCTGAGTCTGACTCTGACTCTGTGTAGGCCCTGAGCCTGACTCTGACTCTGTGTTGGCCCTGAGCCTGACTCTGACTCTGTGTTGGCCCTGAGCCTGACTCTGACTCTGTGTTGGCCCTGAGCCTGACTCTGACTCTGTGTTGGCCTGAGCCTGACTCTGACTCTGTGTTGGCCTGAGTCTGACTCTGACTCTGTGTTGGCCTGAGCCTGACTCTGACTCTGTGTTGGCCTGAGCCTGACTCTGACTCTGTGTTGGCCCTGAGCCTGACTCTGACTCTGTGTTGGCCTGACTCTGACTCTGTGTTGGCCTGAGCCTGACTCTGACTCTGTGTTGGCCCTGAGCCTGACTCTGACTCTGTGTTGGCCCTGAGCCTGACTCTGTGTTGGCCTGAGTCTGACTCTGACTCTGTGTTGGCCTGAGTCTGACTCTGACTCTGTGTTGGCCTGAGCCTGACTCTGACTCTGTGTTGGCCTGAGTCTGACTCTGACTCTGTGTTGGCCTGAGCCTGACTCTGACTCTGTGTTGGCCTGAGCCTGACTCTGACTCAGAATGTATGTGACGACAGATGTGTAATGGAAGGATCTTTGCACACGGTGAACACTGTACAGAGATGACAAGGCAACACTGCAATAGTGAGTCTGTCTCAGACTGAAGAACTGAGCAGATTTAAAACAGATGATTTAATGATAGAAAATGTTGAGGTTCTTTGTGATGAAGTTCTTTGTGATGAGGTTCTTTGTGATGAGGTTCTTTGTGATGAGGTTCTTTGTGATGAGGTTCTTTGTGATGAAGTTCTTTGTGATGAGGTTCTTTGTGATGAGGTTCTTTGTGATGAGGTTCTTTGTGATGAGGTTCTTTGTGATGAGGTTCTTTGTGATGAGGTTCTTTGTGATGAGGTTCTTTGTGATGAGGTTCTTTGTGATGAGGTTCTTTGTGATGAAGTTCTTTGTGATGAAGTTCTTTGTGATGAAGTTCTTTGTGATGAGGTTCTTTGTGATGAGGTTCTTTGTGATGAAGTTCTTTGTGATGAGGTTCTTTGTGATGAGGTTCTTTGTGTTGAGGTTCTTTGTGATGAGGTTCTTTGTGATGAGGTTCTTTGTGATGAGGTTCTTTGTGATGAGGTTCTTTGTGATGAGGTTCTTTGTGTTGAGGTTCTTTGTGATGAGGTTCTTTGTGATGAGGTTCTTTGTGATGAGGTTCTTTGTGATGAGGTTCTTTGTGATGAGGTTCTTTGTGATGAGGTTCTTTGTGATGAAGTTCTTTGTGATGAAGTTCTTTGTGATGAAGTTCTTTGTGATGAGGTTCTTTGTGATGAGGTTCTTTGTGATGAAGTTCTTTGTGATGAGGTTCTTTGTGATGAGGTTCTTTGTGTTGAGGTTCTTTGTGATGAGGTTCTTTGTGATGAGGTTCTTTGTGATGAGGTTCTTTGTGATGAGGTTCTTTGTGATGAAGTTCTTTGTGATGAGGTTCTTTGTGTTGAGGTTCTTTGTGATGAGGTTCTTTGTGATGAGGTTCTTTGTGATGAGGTTCTTTGTGATGAGGTTCTTTGTGATGAGGTTCTTTGTGATGAGGTTCTTTGTGATGAGGTTCTTTGTGATGAGGTTTTTTGTGATGAGGTTCTTTGTGATGAAGTTCTTTGTGATGAGGTTCTTTGTGATGAAGTTCTTTGTGATGAGGTTCTTTGTGATGAAGTTCTTTGTGATGAGGTTCTTTGTGATGAGGTTCTTTGTGATGAGGTTCTTTGTGATGAGGTTCTTTGTGATGAAGTTCTTTGTGATGAGGTTCTTTGTGATGAGGTTCTTTGTGATGAGGTTCTTTGTGATGAGGTTCTTTGTGATGAGGTTCTTTGTGATGAGGTTCTTTGTGATGAGGTTCTTTGTGATGAGGTTCTTTGTGATGAGGTTCTTTGTGATGAAGTTCTTTGTGATGAAGTTCTTTGTGATGAAGTTCTTTGTGATGAGGTTCTTTGTGATGAGGTTCTTTGTGATGAAGTTCTTTGTGATGAGGTTCTTTGTGATGAGGTTCTTTGTGTTGAGGTTCTTTGTGATGAGGTTCTTTGTGATGAGGTTCTTTGTGATGAGGTTCTTTGTGATGAGGTTCTTTGTGATGAAGTTCTTTGTGATGAGGTTCTTTGTGTTGAGGTTCTTTGTGATGAGGTTCTTTGTGATGAAGTTCTTTGTGATGAGGTTCTTTGTGATGAGGTTCTTTGTGATGAAGTTCTTTGTGATGAGGTTCTTTGTGATGAGGTTCTTTGTGTTGAGGTTCTTTGTGATGAGGTTCTTTGTGATGAGGTTCTTTGTGATGAGGTTCTTTGTGATGAGGTTCTTTGTGATGAGGTTCTTTGTGATGAAGTTCTTTGTGATGAGGCTCTTTGTGATGAGGTTCTTTGTGATGGCCCAACATCGAGCATCTGAGTCGATGGTCACTTGACAGAGCCATTGACATTTGGGGGCAGGGTTGGTTCCCCCCTGTTATTTGCTTGGCACTTGGAGCCGGTGCTGGACAGTCTCAGTTGTGTCTCAGTGTCTATGTTCAGACTGAACACTGTGTCCAGCTCTGCCATCGTGCTGGGCCTAAACGTCTATGAGACGCTCTATCTGAGCAGATAGTCTCACTGGACAATGTCAGTGTAGCCTCCAGTTCTACTGTAAGAAACCTCAGAGTCTGATTGGACCAGGAGCTCTCATTTAAAGCTCATATAAATCAAGCTTATTTCCATCTGTGCAATAAAGCAAAAATGAGAAAAATCGATGTAGCGATGCTACGTCTCCTGCATTTGTAACGTCGAGATTCTCCTGTAACTCCTGCTCGCAGCAGGTCCTAAAAGCTCCATAAAAAGCTTTAACTGGTTCAAAATTCCTCCTGATTTACAAAGCCATAAATGACATGGCCCCTCCCACCTCACAGATGCTGTAGAAACATCTCATTTTATATCAAACAATATTTAATATTTATATCCAGGACTCTGGGACCAGCAGATCACACTGGACATGACTATTAGAGCCACTCCCCTCAGGCAGGAGGCCACTCCCCTCAGGCTGGAGGCCACTCCCCTCAGGCTGGAGGCCACTCCCCTCACTCCCCTCAGGCAGGAGGCCACTCCCCTCAGGCAGGAGGCCACTCCCCTCAGGCAGGAGGCCACTCCCCTCACTCCCCTCAGGCAGGAGGCCACTCCCCTCAGGCAGGAGGCCACTCCCCTCACTCCCCTCAGGCAGGAGGCCACTCCCCTCACTCCCCTCAGGCAGGAGGCCACTCCCCTCAGGCAGGAGGCCACTCCCCTCACTCCCCTCACTCCCCTCAGGCAGGAGGCCACTCCCCTCAGGCAGGAGGCCACTCCCCTCACTCCCCTCAGGCAGGAGGCCACTCCCCTCAGGCAGGAGGCCACTCCCCTCAGGCAGGAGGCCACTCCCCTCAGGCAGGAGGCCACTCCCCTCACTCCCCTCAGGCAGGAGGCCACTCCCCTCAGGCAGGAGGCCACTCCCCTCACTCCCCTC
The DNA here is from genome assembly GCA_026437355.1 of Eucyclogobius newberryi. NCBI lineage: Eukaryota > Metazoa > Chordata > Actinopteri > Gobiiformes > Gobiidae > Eucyclogobius > Eucyclogobius newberryi. The sequence goes on along the minus strand of JAPEHP010000016.1, from coordinate 933,089 downwards.
AGGCAGGAGGCCACTCCCCTCAGGCAGGAGGCCACTCCCCTCACTCCCCTCAGGCAGGAGGCCACTCCCCTCAGGCAGGAGGCCACTCCCCTCATATTTTTGTCTGTTTTTCACTGTCGGGGCAAATGTCTTTGTGATTTTGGGCGTTAGAAAAATAAATTGAATTGAATTCAACTAATTTAATAAATCACGCATTGCACTGTTCACTTTCTGCACTACATCTCTAAATGTAACTGTACATTGTGTATACACATTACGCCTATTTTTATTTTTATCTTATTGCAAATTTAAATTGTCTTTCTTAACACATGCCCTTTGATTTGATATAGGTTTTGATCATCATTGTTCAGTGATTTATGTTGAACCGAATCCCCAAAGAAAGTTCCTGTTTGTGAATTCTGTTCATCGCCAATGACAACAAACCTTTTCTGATTCTGACTCTGACCCTGAATGTGCAGAAGGCAGCTTTTCTCTTGCTCGCTCTCTCTTATGTTGGATTGGATGTTTGGGTTTGGTTCTACTTAGAGAATCATCAACAATCTTATATATTGTGACCCAGGGTCAAATCGATTAGTTTTATGCCCAGTTTTCTAAATGACCAGCCTGTTCCCAGTCCTTAAATCACTAAGTCACATGTCCTTCCCACATGTTCAGCCAATCACACTGTAGAGCACTTCAACACCTGTCGCCTTGACTTCCTCCCAATCAGCATTGTGTGGGAGGAGCTCCGGTCGGTTCTCTCCTCCCACTTTAGAAACAGCCAACACTGGGACATGTTTAGAAGGGACTTTATACTCTTAATACTGATCAATGAGTCTGGTGTGGTTTGGTGAACTCATGTTATTGTTTGTTAGCATTAGTCGTGACATGCTAGTAAGATAAGATAAGATAAGATAAGTTAATCCTTTAACATCACACAAGGGGACATGTGGTGGTTCCACTGCAGTAGAAACAGGAGGAAAGGACAAATTATAGAAGTTTCAAACACACTCTTAATAGAACTCTTATGAACAAAACAAAAAACTCTTATGAACAAAACTCCTCTCCTATCTTAATAGAGAATGGAGGGGGGGAATAAATAAAATAGATAGAAAAAATAAAAAAGATAAAGATAAAAATAAGATAATAATAATAATAAAATAATGATAATAGAATAAAATAAAAATAAAATAAAGTAAAAGTAGCTAGCACAAGACTAGGTAATACTATTAGCAGATAAGTAAACCAAATAAAAACAAAATAGAACATCTTATTTACAGGTATTGCACATGGTTAAAGTCAGTATTGCACATGGATATGACAGTGTTTGTTGTAGAGTGTGACAGCAGCAGAAGGACAGACTGTGAAACGTCTCCTTCACACAGCGAGGGTGGATCAGTCACTGAAGCTGCTCTCCAGAGTGGACAGAGTGTCCTACAGGGGACAGAGTGTCCTGCAGGGGACAGAGTGTCCTGCAGGGGACAGAGTGTCCTGCAGGGGGCGACACTCATGGTCCAGCATAGATGTGAGTTTAGCCAGGACCCTTCTGTCCCCCACCTCCTGCACCGAGTCCAGAGGACAGCCCAGGACGGAGCTTTGTCCAGCTTCTTCCTCTCTGTGATGACCACACCTACAGGAGCTGATGCACCACAGAGTCGTAGAAGGTCTTCAGGAGTGGCCCTGTCACTCCAAAAGACCTGAGTCTCCTCAGGAGGTAGAGCCGACTCTGGCTCTTCCTGTACAGTGCGTCTGTGTTATGAGTCCAGTCCAGTTTGTGGTTCAGATGAACACCCAGGTACTTGTATGAGTCCACTCTCTCAATGTCCCGTCCCTGGATGTTCACTGGTGAGGGGGCAGTGGAGTGGCGTCAGCGGAAATCCACCACCATCTCCTTGGTCTTCCCCGCGTTGATGAGGAGGTGGTTCCGCTGACACCAGTCCACAAAGTCCTGCGCCAGTCCTCTGTCCTCCACATCATCGTCGTCCGTGATGAGTCCGATGATGGCAGAGTGGTCAGAGAACTTCTGCAGGACACAGCTGTCCGTGTCATGTCTGAAGTCTGCAGTGTAAAGGGTGAAGAGAGTGTCAGCCTTAGTTAATGTTTACTATTTGTATTGGACTGTTGAATGTACAAATATTGCACATTGAAGTGATTGCTGTGGTATTTAAAACTTGCCTGTTTGATATTGTGCACATATTCAAGAGGATCTAACAAAAACTTAGCTTACATTGATTTATTAGGTCCTGTTTATTCCATACAGGCCAGGTGCCCTCATTTGATTAAACGGATGGCGAGCATATGAAAAGTCCGGAGCTGAGGACCGTCCTTCAGAGTCCAGACCCCCATGTCCAGATCCCCATGTCCAGACCCCCATGTCCAGATCCCCATGTCCAGACCCCCATGTCCAGATCCCCATGTCCAGACCCCCATGTCCAGACCCCCATGTCCAGATCCCCATGTCCAGACCCCCATGTCCAGACCCCCATGTCCAGACCCCCATGTCCAGACCCCCAGGCCACTGGTCGGGTACGAGGCTGGTGCAGCCGGTTGTTCACTTCCACCCCTCTTCCCAACCCTCCCGATTTGGGGCCTGTCTCCCGATCAACCCGATCGAGAGACTAAATCTCCAGATTTTAAGATATTTCAATCGAAAAATCAAAAATCGACCTTTTGAACGCCGTTATCCTTTATTTTGGTAGCAAAGGCGATCGTGGGGAACAGCTGACATGGGCACATGGTGGGCTTGTTTCCGTCCCAGAATGCAAAGCGCAAAGTTAAAGTGCGCAGGTCAAATTTAATATGAAATTGACACCATGATGATGAACGACGAGCGGTGTTAAAAGCAGTGGCGCCGACAATGACAAACCAACGAAAAATAAGAAATACCGGTTCAATCCTGCATGATCTGTTCAGTACAGAAGCATATAGAGGAGCACGTCCTGCAAGTCATGTGGCTCGCATTTCAATGTTTTCGTTCGTTTACTTTGGTTTTATCTTTTAATTCGGATGAAATTTAAAATCTCCCTTTTAGGGGGGCAATCTCCCGCTTTTTCATGCGTTATCTCCCCCTGGGATGATATATAAGTTGGGAAGTATGTCAAATTCAACTTCCTCTGTGATATTTACGCATTATATATCTACTCATACTGCAAATAACGGAATATTGGACAACATCGTGGCACATAAACCACAACCTGTCGCAAGATTTTCCAACTGTTGAACAACTGGGGCAGAATGTCAAACATTTTGTATTGTTTAGATCTACTTTTGTGTGTTTACTGTCCAACACCCTCCACAAGTCAAATGTAGGTCTTTTGCCTATTCTAGTCTCTGCTATTAAGACATTTCTAACAAACCAATAACCTGTTACAGTAGGAACTGTGCTCCTCTTTTCTCCAGCGTGGAGGCATCTGGAGAACTGGACTCTGATCTCATGCTTGTATCTGGGCCGAGGGATTGAAACTATGGGGATGAGTTTTTTTCCTAGATTTCTATATCTGTTCTGGACTCTCTCAGTTTCCATCCCTTTCCAGCTGTTTGAGCAGAACAGATCAATCTCCAGATTTGTGTGGCAGGGCGAAGGGCCTCAAACCTGAGTCAGGGCTCTACAGAAGTCAGGGGAAAGAGGCGGTTGGGATTTGCCTTATCTGAAGGATTGCTTCATTTCGTCTTGGATCGGAGCATTGCTATAGAGCTCATTCACCGACGTCACAAAAACATGTGATCGCATACGTTACCGCCCCCTTGTCATACGTTACCGCCCCCTTGTCATACGTTACCGCCCCCTTGTCATACGTTACCGCCCCCTTGTCATACGTTACCGCCCCCTTGTCATACGTTACCGCCCCCTTGTCATACGTTACAATCCCCTTGTCATACGTTACCGCCCCCTTGTCATACGTTACCGCCCCCTTGTCATACGTTACCGCCCCCTTGTCATACGTTACAATCCCCTTGTCATACGTTACCGCCCCCTTGTCATACGTTACCGCCCCCTTGTCATACGTTACCGCCCCCTTGTCATACGTTACCGCCCCCTTGTCATACGTTACCGCCCCCTTGTCATACGTTACAATCCCCTTGTCATACGTTACCGCCCCCTTGTCATACGTTACCGCCCCCTTGTCATACGTTACCGCCCCCTTGTCATACGTTACCGCCCCCTTGTCATACGTTACGTACCGCTCCCTTGTCATACGTTACAATCCCCTTGTCATACGTTACCGCTCCCTTGTCATACGTTACAATCCCCTTGTCATACGTTACCGCCCCCTTGTCATACGTTACCGCCCCCTTGTCATACGTTACCGCCCCCTTGTCATACGTTACAATCCCCTTGTCATACGTTACCGCCCCCTTGTCATACGTTACAATCCCCTTGTCATACGTTACAATCCCCTTGTCATACGTTACCGCCCCCTTGTCATACGTTACCGCCCCCTTGTCATACGTTACCGCCCCCTTGTCATACGTTACCGCCCCCTTGTCATACGTTACCGCCCCCTTGTCATACGTTACAATCCCCTTGTCATACGTTACCGCCCCCTTGTCATACGTTACCGCCCCCTTGTCATACGTTACCGCCCCCTTGTCATACGTTACAATCCCCTTGTCATACGTTACCGCCCCCTTGTCATACGTTACCGCCCCCTTGTCATACGTTACCGCCCCCTTGTCATACGTTACCGCCCCCTTGTCATACGTTACCGCCCCCTTGTCATACGTTACAATCCCCTTGTCATACGTTACCGCCCCCTTGTCATACGTTACCGCCCCCTTGTCATACGTTACCGCCCCCTTGTCATACGTTACGTACCGCTCCCTTGTCATACGTTACAATCCCCTTGTCATACGTTACCGCTCCCTTGTCATACGTTACAATCCCCTTGTCATACGTTACCGCCCCCTTGTCATACGTTACCGCCCCCTTGTCATACGTTACCGCCCCCTTGTCATACGTTACAATCCCCTTGTCATACGTTACCGCTCCCTTGTCATACGTTACAATCCCCTTGTCATACGTTACCGCCCCCTTGTCATACGTTACCGCCCCCTTGTCATACGTTACCGCCCCCTTGTCATACGTTACCGCCCCCTTGTCATACGTTACCGCCCCCTTGTCATACGTTACAATCCCCTTGTCATACGTTACAATCCCCTTGTCATACGTTACCGCTCCCTTGTCATACGTTACAATCCCCTTGTCATACGTTACCGCCCCCTTGTCATACGTTACCGCCCCCTTGTCATACGTTACCGCCCCCTTGTCATACGTTACCGCTCCCTTGTCATACGTTACCGCCCCCTTGTCATACGTTACAATCCCCTTGTCATACGTTACCGCCCCCTTGTCATACGTTACAATCCCCTTGTCATACGTTACAATCCCCTTGTCATACGTTACAATCCCCTTGTCATACGTTACGTACCGCTCCCTTGTCATACGTTACCGCCCCCTTGTCATACGTTACCGCCCCCTTGTCATACGTTGCCGCTCCCTTGTCATACGTTACCGCCCCCTTGTCATACGTTACCGCCCCCTTGTCATACGTTACGTACCGCTCCCTTGTCATACGTTACAATCCCCTTGTCATACGTTGCCGCTCCCTTGTCATACGTTACCGCCCCCTTGTCATACGTTACCGCCCCCTTGTCATACGTTACGTACCGCTCCCTTGTCATACGTTACAATCCCCTTGTCATACGTTACCGCCCCCTTGTCATACGTTACCGCCCCCTTGTCATACGTTACCGCCCCCTTGTCATACGTTACCGCTCCCTTGTCATACGTTACCGCCCCCTTGTCATACGTTACAATCCCCTTGTCATACGTTACCGCCCCCTTGTCATACGTTACAATCCCCTTGTCATACGTTACAATCCCCTTGTCATACGTTACAATCCCCTTGTCATACGTTACGTACCGCTCCCTTGTCATACGTTACCGCCCCCTTGTCATACGTTACCGCCCCCTTGTCATACGTTGCCGCTCCCTTGTCATACGTTACGGCCCCCTTGTCATACGTTACCGCCCCCTTGTCATACGTTACGTACCGCTCCCTTGTCATACGTTACAATCCCCTTGTCATACGTTGCCGCTCCCTTGTCATACGTTACCGCCCCCTTGTCATACGTTACCGCCCCCTTGTCATACGTTACGTACCGCCCCCTTGTCATACGTTACAATCCCCTTGTCATACGTTACCGCCCCCTTGTCATACGTTACCGCCCCCTTGTCATACGTTACCGCCCCCTTGTCATATGTTACCGCCCCCTTGTCATACGTTGCCGCTCCCTTGTCATACGTTACCGCCCCCTTGTCATACGTTACCGCCCCCTTGTCATACGTTACGTACCGCTCCCTTGTCATACGTTACCGCCCCCTTGTCATACGTTACAATCCCCTTGTCATACGTTACCGCCACCTTGTCATACGTTACCGCCCCCTTGTCATACGTTACCGCCCCCTTGTCATACGTTACAATCCCCTTGTCATACGTTACCGCCCCCTTGTCATACGTTACCGCCCCCTTGTCATACGTTACCGCCCCCTTGTCATACGTTACCGCCCCCTTGTCATACGTTACAATCCCCTTGTCATACGTTACCGCCCCCTTGTCATACGTTACCGCCCCCTTGTCATACGTTACGTACCGCTCCCTTGTCATACGTTACGTACCGCCCCCTTGTCATACGTTACAATCCCCTTGTCATACGTTACCGCTCCCTTGTCATACGTTACGTACCGCCCCCTTGTCATACGTACCGCCCCCTTGTCATACGTTACGTACCGCTCCCTTGTCATACGTTACAATCCCCTTGTCATACGTTACCGCTCCCTTGTCATACGTTACGTACCGCCCCCTTGTCATACGTTACCGCCCCCTTGTCATACGTTACGTACCGCTCCCTTGTCATACGTTACAATCCCCTTGTCATACGTTACCGCTCCCTTGTCATACGTTACGTACCGCCCCCTTGTCATACGTTACCGCCCCCTTGTCATACGTTACGTACCGCTCCCTTGTCATACGTTACAATCCCCTTGTCATACGTTACCGCTCCCTTGTCATACGTTACGTACCGCCCCCTTGTCATACGTTACCGCCCCCTTGTCATACGTTACCGCCCCCTTGTCATACGTTACCGCCCCCTTGTCATACGTTACCGCCCCCTTGTCATACGTTACAATCCCCTTGTCATACGTTACAATCCCCTTGTCATACGTTACAATCCCCTTGTCATACGTTACGTACCGCCCCCTTGTCATACGTTACCGCCCCCTTGTCATACGTTACCGCCCCCTTGTCATACGTTACCGCCCCCTTGTCATACGTTACCGCCCCCTTGTCATACGTTACCGCCCCCTTGTCATACATTACCGCCCCCTTGTCATACGTTACAATCCCCTTGTCATACGTTACGTACCGCTCCCTTGTCATACGTTACCGCCCCCTTGTCATACGTTACCGCCCCCTTGTCATACGTTACCGCCCCCTTGTCATACATTACCGCCCCCTTGTCATACGTTACAATCCCCTTGTCATACGTTACAATCCCCTTGTCATACGTTACGTACCGCTCCCTTGTCATACGTTACCGCCCCCTTGTCATACGTTACAATCCCCTTGTCATACGTTACCGCCCCCTTGTCATACGTTACAATCCCCTTGTCATACGTTACCGCCCCCTTGTCATACGTTACAATCCCCTTGTCATACGTTACAATCCCCTTGTCATACGTTACCGCCCCCTTGTCATACGTTACCGCCCCCTTGTCATACGTTACCGCCCCCTTGTCATACGTTACCGCCCCCTTGTCATACGTTACCGCCCCCTTGTCATACATTACCGCCCCCTTGTCATACGTTACAATCCCCTTGTCATACGTTACAATCCCCTTGTCATACGTTACGTACCGCTCCCTTGTCATACGTTACCGCCCCCTTGTCATACGTTACAATCCCCTTGTCATACGTTACCGCCCCCTTGTCATACGTTACAATCCCCTTGTCATACGTTACCGCCCCCTTGTCATACGTTACAATCCCCTTGTCATACGTTACAATCCCCTTGTCATACGTTACCGCCCCCTTGTCATACGTTACCGCCCCCTTGTCATACGTTACCGCCCCCTTGTCATACGTTACCGCCCCCTTGTCATACGTTACCGCCCCCTTGTCATACGTTACCGCCCCCTTGTCATACATTACCGCCCCCTTGTCATACGTTACAATCCCCTTGTCATACGTTACAATCCCCTTGTCATACGTTACGTACCGCTCCCTTGTCATACGTTACCGCCCCCTTGTCATACGTTACAATCCCCTTGTCATACGTTACCGCCCCCTTGTCATACGTTACAATCCCCTTGTCATACGTTACCGCCCCCTTGTCATACGTTACAATCCCCTTGTCATACGTTACAATCCCCTTGTCATACGTTACCGCCCCCTTGTCATACGTTACCGCCCCCTTGTCATACGTTACCGCCCCCTTGTCATACGTTACCGCCCTTTGTCCGTCCAGAGTTGCGTTCCTTTGCACTGATAGAGCGTGGAAAGTGATCTCAAACGTAAATGATGGAGCTCCAGAGCTTTCAGAGTCCACAAACTCCTTGGATGAGCTGCACAGAGGTCAATATTTAGAAAAGCTGCGATCAATCAACTCAGATCCATATTTTATGCCTAAATCATGACTCTTCCAGATATCTCCACGCCACTGGTCCCATGGGTCACAAGTCCACATTTTGATCAAAGGCTCTACGCTTGAATAAAACTGATGTTATTCTACAGCGTTTATGCTCCGGAGCTCCAGCGCAGACAGCGGTGGTGAGGCTGCATGCCCGGGGTTCAGTCACCTGCACGGGGCTGAACAGATGTGTGCCGCTCCCGCCGCGCGAGTGAGTGACAAACGATAGAACTTCAGATCTACAAAGTGTCTACGCCTAAAACTGATGTTAATTCTACAGCGTCCGCAGAACAGATATATATATATATATATATATATATATATATATATATATATATATATATATATATATATATATATATATAAAAAGTCTATGTCCAGCGCGCTCTTTTCCGTGTTTCTCGGTATTGGATAGAACTTCTCTCCGTTTATTGTCCCGGTTGCTGCATCAACTGCCACATAAACCTTCACCATTGTGATAACAGTAAAGCGATATCATGAATGAAGTTTTGGGCCTCTTTGAACCGTGTTTCGTCGTAAATCGAAGCAGACGGACTGTGGTATAGAATGGGCTTGTATAGGGGGACACGCTCTGAGGACAGCGTGGGGGGCGGTCGTGTGACGTCGCGTGAATGACCTCTATACTGCTGTTTGAGTATTGAGCTCGGTGGAGGGATATTGGGGGTGGTGTTGTGCCGGGGATTCATGTTTAGGCCTTGCTGGTGGATGAACCCCTGGGTGAAGTCTGTGTTTGCAGTGTGGAGGGATCAAAGCAGACAGACTGGACAGAGGTGTTGGTGGCTTGGGCTGGTTGTCTTGTGACCAGGGTTTTGTGTCGGGTGGTGCTGACCTGGGATTCAGGGTCTGGATTGCAAGAGGTTTGGATGTTTTTCACTAAATTGTAGAGGAGGGTCAAGTAGGGAGTTATTGCAGCCAGGAGCTTGAACAAAGTAGTGACCATTGTGGCCCTCTGATTGAAGTTTTTGTCGGGCTTGTAGAGCAGAACTTTGGAGAAGAATGGTATTTGGATTGTATTTGCTGCATTACTCTAATGAATATAGTGGAAACAAGTGGGAGGGAGAGGGAAGCCTTGTTTTGACAGATGGAGAGTGGAAGGGTATGTGTACGTCTCAGTGGAGTGCAGGGTCACATGTCTGGAGGCGCCATGTCCAGGTGCCCATTATGTTGGGTAAACTGAGGCTGGGAGGCCGGCCACTGTCGCGTGGTTTGGGACTGAAATGTTGGACTGAAATTAACAACGCTGTTTCTGATTTTAAACTATGTACTTCATCTTCATTGGGGCAATGATGTGCAGAACATTCAAAACACTGGATGTAACAGAGTTCTACAAATAATTTAAATTAGAAAATGTTTGTTTTTGATGGTAACAATATTTCAAGGTCATGCAAAGCTCAACAACGTTTATTTAGAAGAATACGAGCAGAATAATTGAAAAGATATTCTACGCCTACGTGCATAATGTGATGTATCCGGGGCAACAAAAGGATCAGCTTAATTGTTTTGTTTCATCAGAATAACTAAATCAAACAAAGTTGGGTGTGAATGATTGCGTGAAGAACATGGCAGTAATCACCATCTGGGAGTGGGCGGAGTCATCTTTAATGGACGTTTCCTTCCTGTTTGAATTGACATCTGTCCAGAGCCATTAGCTGGCGTGGGCACAGGGCAGAACAACCAGCTCCACCTAAAGCCGTTCACATGAAGAGCGGCTGAATCACAGCTCAGTCCCATCAACGATCTGAAGTCTACTGCTGATGGTCAAAAGAAATCATTCAAAAACAATCTTTCCTACACCACGATTATGATGTGGAACTCGAAAAGAGCAGTAAAAAACATGTCCTCCATGTCCTCCATGTCCTCCATGTCCTCTCGTGCGTCTCTCCAGTTCCTGAAATATCCACACTAGGCGGTCAAACTCATTATTATAGTTTTGTTCATGGTTCATTGTGTGTAAAGCTTGTCTTATGTCATTTTGTCTTTGTCATTTAGGAGTTTGTTCCATTATTTTGGACATAACTGAGTTGTATGTACACGATTCAGACATTTAGGTCTGTATGAGGCAGACCTGTCCCTTCTTTAGGTATTTGAGACATGTATGATGCTTCTTTCCTTTTATTGTCTTTTTGTCTTTTTTTCTAAACTTTAAGACATAGAACAGGACCAGAGAGAAAAAAGACAAAAGAAAAACATATCATTCATCCATCTTCTTTGGTTTATGAATCTCACGTTCCATCCGTCCCTCACTTGTCAACAAGATCCCGTGAGACTTGAACTAATTCACTTGGGACAAGGACAAGGACTGTCCCCCAACATGGAGAGGACAAGACAATTCCATTTTCAATTCCATTCCATTTATTTATTTTTGTAACGCCTAAAATCACAACAGCAATTGCCTCGGCAATGTCCCAGAGTCCCCTGTCCTTAGACAAATGTCCCAGAGTCCCCTGTCCTTAGACAAATGTCCCAGGGGTCCCCTGTCCTTAGACAAATGTCCCAGAGTCCTCTGTCCTTAGACACATGTCCCAGAGTCCCCTGTCCTTAGACAAATGTCCCAGGGGTCCCCTGTCCTTAGACAAATGTCCCAGAGCCCTCTGTCCTTAGACACATGTCCCAGAGTCCCCTGTCCTTAGACAAATGTCCCAGGGGTCCCCTGTCCTTAGACACATGTCCCAGAGTCCCCTGTCCTTAGACAAATGTCCCAGGGGTCCCCTGTCCTTAGACAAATGTCCCAGAGTCCTCTGTCCTTAGACACATGTCCCAGAGTCCCCTGTCCTTAGACAAATGTCCCAGAGTCCCCTGTCCTTAGACAAATGTCCCAGGGGTCCCCTGTCCTTAGACAAATGTCCCAGAGTCCCCTGTCCTTAGACAAATGTCCCAGGGGTCCCCTGTCCTTAGACACATGTCCCAGAGTCCCCTGTCCTTAGACAAATGTCCCAGGGGTCCCCTGTCCTTAGACAAATGTCCCAGAGTCCCCTGTCCTTAGACAAATGTCCCAGAGCCCTCTGTCCTTAGACACATGTCCCAGAGTCCCCTGTCCTTAGACAAATGTCCCAGAGTCCCCTGTCCTTAGTCAAATGTCCCAGAGTCCCCTGTCCTTAGACAAACGTCCCAGAGTCCCCTGTCCTTAGACAAATGTCCCAGAGTCCCCTGTCCTTAGACAAATGTCCCAGAGTCCCCTGTCCTTAGACAAATGTCCCAGGGGTCCCCTGTCCTTAGACAAATGTCCCAGAGTCCCCTGTCCTTAGACAAATGTCCCAGGGGTCCCCTGTCCTTAGACAAATGTCCCAGAGTCCCCTGTCCTTAGACAAATGTCCCAGGGGTCCCCTGTCCTTAGACAAATGTCCCAGAGTCCCCTGTCCTTAGACAAATGTCCCAGGGGTCCCCTGTCCTTAGACAAATGTCCCAGGGGTCCCCTGTCCTTAGACAAATGTCCCAGGGGTCCCCTGTCCTTAGACAAATGTCCCAGAGTCCCCTGTCCTTAGACAAATGTCCCAGGGGTCCCCTGTCCTTAGACAAATGTCCCAGGGGTCCCCTGTCCTTAGACAAATGTCCCAGGGGTCCCCTGCCCTTAGACAAATGTCCCAGAGTCCTCTGTCCTTAGACACATGTCCCAGAGTCCCCTGTCCTTAGACAAATGTCCCAGAGTCCCCTGTCCTTAGACAAATGTCCCAGGGGTCCCCTGTCCTTAGACAAATGTCCCAGGGGTCCCCTGTCCTTAGACAAATGTCCCAGAGTCCCCTGTCCTTAGACAAATATCCCAGGGGTCCCCTGTCCTTAGACAAATGTCCCAGAGTCCCCTGTCCTTAGACAAATGTCCCAGGGGTCCCCTGTCCTTAGACAAATGTCCCAGGGGTCCCCTGTCCTTAGACAAATGTCCCAGAGTCCCCTGTCCTTAGACAAATGTCCCAGGGGTCCCCTGTCCTTAGACAAATGTCCCAGAGTCCTCTGTCCTTAGACACATGTCCCAGAGTCCCCTGTCCTTAGACAAATGTCCCAGGGGTCCCCTGTCCTTAGACAAATGTCCCAGAGTCCTCTGTCCTTAGACACATGTCCCAGAGTCCCCTGTCCTTAGAAAAATGTCCCAGAGTCCCCTGTCCTTAGTCAAATGTCCCAGAGTCCCCTGTCCTTAGACAAACTTCCCAGAGTCCCCTGTCCTTAGACAAATGTCCCAGAGTCCCCTGTCCTTAGACAAATGTCCCAGAGTCCCCTGTCCTTAGACAAATATCCCAGGGGTCCCCTGTCCTTAGACAAATGTCCCAGAGCCCTCTGTCCTTAGACACATGTCCCAGAGTCCCCTGTCCTTAGACAAATGTCCCAGGGGTCCCCTGTCCTTAGACAAATGTCCCAGAGTCCTCTGTCCTTAGACACATGTCCCAGAGTCCCCTGTCCTTAGACAAATGTCCCAGAGTCCCCTGTCCTTAGACAAATGTCCCAGGGGTCCCCTGTCCTTAGACAAATGTCCCAGAGTCCCCTGTCCTTAGACAAATGTCCCAGGGGTCCCCTGTCCTTAGACACATGTCCCAGAGTCCCCTGTCCTTAGACAAATGTCCCAGGGGTCCCCTGTCCTTAGACAAATGTCCCAGAGTCCCCTGTCCTTAGACAAATGTCCCAGAGCCCTCTGTCCTTAGACACATGTCCCAGAGTCCCCTGTCCTTAGACAAATGTCCCAGAGTCCCCTGTCCTTAGTCAAATGTCCCAGAGTCCCCTGTCCTTAGACAAACGTCCCAGAGTCCCCTGTCCTTAGACAAATGTCCCAGAGTCCCCTGTCCTTAGACAAATGTCCCAGAGTCCCCTGTCCTTAGACAAATATCCCAGGGGTCCCCTGTCCTTAGACAAATGTCCCAGAGTCCCCTGTCCTTAGACAAATGTCCCAGGGGTCCCCTGTCCTTAGACAAATGTCCCAGAGTCCCCTGTCCTTAGACAAATGTCCCAGGGGTCCCCTGTCCTTAGACAAATGTCCCAGAGTCCCCTGTCCTTAGACAAATGTCCCAGGGGTCCCCTGTCCTTAGACAAATGTCCCAGGGGTCCCCTGTCCTTACACAAATGTCCCAGGGGTCCCCTGTCCTTAGACAAATGTCCCAGAGTCCCCTGTCCTTAGACAAATGTCCCAGGGGTCCCCTGTCCTTAGACAAATGTCCCAGGGGTCCCCTGTCCTTAGACAAATGTCCCAGGGGTCCCCTGCCCTTAGACAAATGTCCCAGAGTCCTCTGTCCTTAGACACATGTCCCAGAGTCCCCTGTCCTTAGACAAATGTCCCAGAGTCCCCTGTCCTTAGACAAATGTCCCAGGGGTCCCCTGTCCTTAGACAAATGTCCCAGGGGTCCCCTGTCCTTAGACAAATGTCCCAGAGTCCCCTGTCCTTAGACAAATGTCCCAGGGGTCCCCTGTCCTTAGACAAATGTCCCAGGGGTCCCCTGTCCTTAGACAAATGTCCCAGAGTCCCCTGTCCTTAGACAAATGTCCCAGGGGTCCCCTGTCCTTAGACAAATGTCCCAGAGTCCTCTGTCCTTAGACACATGTCCCAGAGTCCCCTGTCCTTAGACAAATGTCCCAGGGGTCCCCTGTCCTTAGACAAATGTCCCAGAGTCCTCTGTCCTTAGACACATGTCCCAGAGTCCCCTGTCCTTAGAAAAATGTCCCAGAGTCCCCTGTCCTTAGTCAAATGTCCCAGAGTCCCCTGTCCTTAGACAAACGTCCCAGAGTCCCCTGTCCTTAGACAAATGTCCCAGAGTCCCCTGTCCTTAGACAAATGTCCCAGAGTCCCCTGTCCTTAGACAAATATCCCAGGGGTCCCCTGTCCTTAGACAAATGTCCCAGAGCCCTCTGTCCTTAGACACATGTCCCAGAGTCCCCTGTCCTTAGACAAATGTCCCAGGGGTCCCCTGTCCTTAGACAAATGTCCCAGAGTCCTCTGTCCTTAGACACATGTCCCAGAGTCCCCTGTCCTTAGACAAATGTCCCAGAGTCCCCTGTCCTTAGACAAATGTCCCAGGGGTCCCCTGTCCTTAGACAAATGTCCCAGAGTCCCCTGTCCTTAGACAAATGTCCCAGGGGTCCCCTGTCCTTAGACACATGTCCCAGAGTCCCCTGTCCTTAGACAAATGTCCCAGGGGTCCCCTGTCCTTAGACAAATGTCCCAGAGTCCCCTGTCCTTAGACAAATGTCCCAGAGCCCTCTGTCCTTAGACACATGTCCCAGAGTCCCCTGTCCTTAGACAAATGTCCCAGAGTCCCCTGTCCTTAGTCAAATGTCCCAGAGTCCCCTGTCCTTAGACAAACGTCCCAGAGTCCCCTGTCCTTAGACAAATGTCCCAGAGTCCCCTGTCCTTAGACAAATGTCCCAGAGTCCCCTGTCCTTAGACAAATATCCCAGGGGTCCCCTGTCCTTAGACAAATGTCCCAGAGTCCCCTGTCCTTAGACAAATGTCCCAGGGGTCCCCTGTCCTTAGACAAATGTCCCAGAGTCCCCTGTCCTTAGACAAATGTCCCAGGGGTCCCCTGTCCTTAGACAAATGTCCCAGAGTCCCCTGTCCTTAGACAAATGTCCCAGGGGTCCCCTGTCCTTAGACAAATGTCCCAGGGGTCCCCTGTCCTTAGACAAATGTCCCAGGGGTCCCCTGTCCTTAGACAAATGTCCCAGAGTCCCCTGTCCTTAGACAAATGTCCCAGGGGTCCCCTGTCCTTATACAAATGTCCCAGGGGTCCCCTGTCCTTAGACAAATGTCCCAGGGGTCCCCTGCCCTTAGACAAATGTCCCAGAGTCCTCTGTCCTTAGACACATGTCCCAGAGTCCCCTGTCCTTAGACAAATGTCCCAGAGTCCCCTGTCCTTAGACAAATGTCCCAGGGGTCCCCTGTCCTTAGACAAATGTCCCAGGGGTCCCCTGTCCTTAGACAAATGTCCCAGAGTCCCCTGTCCTTAGACAAATATCCCAGGGGTCCCCTGTCCTTAGACAAATGTCCCAGAGTCCCCTGTCCTTAGACAAATGTCCCAGGGGTCCCCTGTCCTTAGACAAATGTCCCAGGGGTCCCCTGTCCTTAGACAAATGTCCCAGAGTCCCCTGTCCTTAGACAAAT
Organism: Eucyclogobius newberryi; assembly: GCA_026437355.1. Lineage (NCBI taxonomy): Eukaryota > Metazoa > Chordata > Actinopteri > Gobiiformes > Gobiidae > Eucyclogobius > Eucyclogobius newberryi. The sequence continues at coordinate 917,323 of JAPEHP010000016.1, read as the reverse complement.
GTCCCAGGGGTCCCCTGTCCTTAGACAAATGTCCCAGAGTCCTCTGTCCTTAGACACATGTCCCAGAGTCCCCTGTCCTTAGACAAATGTCCCAGGGGTCCCCTGTCCTTAGACAAATGTCCCAGAGTCCTCTGTCCTTAGACACATGTCCCAGAGTCCCCTGTCCTTAGAAAAATGTCCCAGAGTCCCCTGTCCTTAGTCAAATGTCCCAGAGTCCCCTGTCCTTAGACAAACGTCCCAGAGTCCCCTGTCCTTAGACAAATGTCCCAGAGTCCCCTGTCCTTAGACAAATGTCCCAGAGTCCCCTGTCCTTAGATAAATATCCCAGGGGTCCCCTGTCCTTAGACAAATGTCCCAGAGTCCCCTGTCCTTAGACAAATGTCCCAGGGGTCCCCTGTCCTTAGACAAATGTCCCAGAGTCCCCTGTCCTTAGACAAATGTCCCAGAGTCCCCTGTCCTTAGACAAATGTCCCAGGGGTCCCCTGTCCTTAGACAAATGTCCCAGGGGTCCCCTGTCCTTAGACAAATGTCCCAGGGGTCCCCTGCCCTTAGACAAATGTCCCAGAGTCCTCTGTCCTTAGACACATGTCCCAGAGTCCCCTGTCCTTAGACAAATGTCCCAGAGTCCCCTGTCCTTAGACAAATGTCCCAGGGGTCCCCTGTCCTTAGACAAATGTCCCAGGGGTCCCCTGTCCTTAGACAAATGTCCCAGAGTCCCCTGTCCTTAGACAAATGTCCCAGGGGTCCCCTGTCCTTAGACAAATGTCCCAGGGGTCCCCTGTCCTTAGACAAATGTCCCAGAGTCCCCTGTCCTTAGACAAATGTCCCAGGGGTCCCCTGTCCTTAGACAAATGTCCCAGAGTCCTCTGTCCTTAGACACATGTCCCAGAGTCCCCTGTCCTTAGACAAATGTCCCAGGGGTCCCCTGTCCTTAGACAAATGTCCCAGAGTCCTCTGTCCTTAGACACATGTCCCAGAGTCCCCTGTCCTTAGAAAAATGTCCCAGAGTCCCCTGTCCTTAGTCAAATGTCCCAGAGTCCCCTGTCCTTAGACAAACGTCCCAGAGTCCCCTGTCCTTAGACAAATGTCCCAGAGTCCCCTGTCCTTAGACAAATGTCCCAGAGTCCCCTGTCCTTAGACAAATATCCCAGGGGTCCCCTGTCCTTAGACAAATGTCCCAGAGCCCTCTGTCCTTAGACACATGTCCCAGAGTCCCCTGTCCTTAGACAAATGTCCCAGGGGTCCCCTGTCCTTAGACAAATGTCCCAGAGTCCTCTGTCCTTAGACACATGTCCCAGAGTCCCCTGTCCTTAGACAAATGTCCCAGAGTCCCCTGTCCTTAGACAAATGTCCCAGGGGTCCCCTGTCCTTAGACAAATGTCCCAGAGTCCCCTGTCCTTAGACAAATGTCCCAGGGGTCCCCTGTCCTTAGACACATGTCCCAGAGTCCCCTGTCCTTAGACAAATGTCCCAGGGGTCCCCTGTCCTTAGACAAATGTCCCAGAGTCCCCTGTCCTTAGACAAATGTCCCAGAGCCCTCTGTCCTTAGACACATGTCCCAGAGTCCCCTGTCCTTAGACAAATGTCCCAGAGTCCCCTGTCCTTAGTCAAATGTCCCAGAGTCCCCTGTCCTTAGACAAACGTCCCAGAGTCCCCTGTCCTTAGACAAATGTCCCAGAGTCCCCTGTCCTTAGACAAATGTCCCAGAGTCCCCTGTCCTTAGACAAATATCCCAGGGGTCCCCTGTCCTTAGACAAATGTCCCAGAGTCCCCTGTCCTTAGACAAATGTCCCAGGGGTCCCCTGTCCTTAGACAAATGTCCCAGAGTCCCCTGTCCTTAGACAAATGTCCCAGGGGTCCCCTGTCCTTAGACAAATGTCCCAGAGTCCCCTGTCCTTAGACAAATGTCCCAGGGGTCCCCTGTCCTTAGACAAATGTCCCAGGGGTCCCCTGTCCTTAGACAAATGTCCCAGGGGTCCCCTGTCCTTAGACAAATGTCCCAGAGTCCCCTGTCCTTAGACAAATGTCCCAGGGGTCCCCTGTCCTTATACAAATGTCCCAGGGGTCCCCTGTCCTTAGACAAATGTCCCAGGGGTCCCCTGCCCTTAGACAAATGTCCCAGAGTCCTCTGTCCTTAGACACATGTCCCAGAGTCCCCTGTCCTTAGACAAATGTCCCAGAGTCCCCTGTCCTTAGACAAATGTCCCAGGGGTCCCCTGTCCTTAGACAAATGTCCCAGGGGTCCCCTGTCCTTAGACAAATGTCCCAGAGTCCCCTGTCCTTAGACAAATATCCCAGGGGTCCCCTGTCCTTAGACAAATGTCCCAGAGTCCCCTGTCCTTAGACAAATGTCCCAGGGGTCCCCTGTCCTTAGACAAATGTCCCAGGGGTCCCCTGTCCTTAGACAAATGTCCCAGAGTCCCCTGTCCTTAGACAAATGTCCCAGGGGTCCCCTGTCCTTAGACAAATGTCCCAGAGTCCTCTGTCCTTAGACACATGTCCCAGAGTCCCCTGTCCTTAGACAAATGTCCCAGGGGTCCCCTGTCCTTAGACAAATGTCCCAGAGTCCTCTGTCCTTAGACACATGTCCCAGAGTCCCCTGTCCTTAGAAAAATGTCCCAGAGTCCCCTGTCCTTAGTCAAATGTCCCAGAGTCCCCTGTCCTTAGACAAACGTCCCAGAGTCCCCTGTCCTTAGACAAATGTCCCAGAGTCCCCTGTCCTTAGACAAATGTCCCAGAGTCCCCTGTCCTTAGATAAATATCCCAGGGGTCCCCTGTCCTTAGACAAATGTCCCAGAGTCCCCTGTCCTTAGACAAATGTCCCAGGGGTCCCCTGTCCTTAGACAAATGTCCCAGAGTCCCCTGTCCTTAGACAAATGTCCCAGAGTCCCCTGTCCTTAGACAAATGTCCCAGGGGTCCCCTGTCCTTAGACAAATGTCCCAGGGGTCCCCTGTCCTTAGACAAATGTCCCAGAGTCCCCTGTCCTTAGACAATGTCCCAGGGGTCCCCTGTCCTTAGACAAATGTCCCAGGGGTCCCCTGTCCTTAGACAAATGTCCCAGAGTCCCCTGTCCTTAGACAAATGTCCCAGGGGTCCCCTGTCCTTAGACATATGTCCCAGAGTCCCCTGTCCTTAGACAAATGTCCCAGGGGTCCCCTGCCCTTAGACAAATGTCCCAGAGTCCTCTGTCCTTAGACACATGTCCCAGAGTCCCCTGTCCTTAGACAAATGTCCCAGAGTCCCCTGTCCTTAGACAAATGTCCCAGGGGTCCCCTGTCCTTAGACAAATGTCCCAGAGTCCCCTGTCCTTAGACAAATATCCCAGGGGTCCCCTGTCCTTAGACAAATGTCCCAGAGTCCCCTGTCCTTAGACAAATGTCCCAGGGGTCCCCTGTCCTTAGACAAATGTCCCAGGGGTCCCCTGTCCTTAGACAAATGTCCCAGAGTCCCCTGTCCTTAGACAAATGTCCCAGGGGTCCCCTGTCCTTAGACAAATGTCCCAGGGGTCCCCTGTCCTTAGACAAATGTCCCAGGGTTCCCTGTCCTTAGTCAAATGTCCCAGGGGTCCCCTGTCCTTAGACAAATGTCCCAGGGGTCCCCTGTCCTTAGACAAATGTCCCAGGGGTCCCCTGTCCTTAGACAAATGTCCCAGAGTCCCCTGTCCTTAGACAAATGTCCCAGGGGTCCCCTGTCCTTAGACAAATGTCCCAGAGTCCCCTGTCCTTAGACAAATATCCCAGGGGTCCCCTGTCCTTAGACAAATGTCCCAGAGTCCCCTGTCCTTAGACAAATGTCCCAGGGGTCCCCTGTCCTTAGACAAATGTCCCAGGGGTCCCCTGTCCTTAGACAAATGTCCCAGAGTCCCCTGTCCTTACACAAATGTCCCAGGGGTCCCCTGTCCTTAGACAAATGTCCCAGGGGTCCCCTGTCCTTAGACAAATGTCCCAGGGGTCCCTTGTCCTTAGACAAATGTCCCAGGGTTCCCTGTCCTTAGTCAAATGTCCCAGGGGTCCCCTGTCCTTAGACAAATGTCCCAGGGGTCCCCTGTCCTTAGACAAATGTCCCAGGGGTCCCCTGTCCTTAGACAAATGTCCCAGAGTCCCCTGTCCTTAGTCAAATGTCCCAGGGGTCCCCTGTCCTTAGACAAATGTCCCAGAGTCCCCTGTCCTTAGTCAAATGTCCCAGGGGTCCCCTGTCCTTAGACAAATGTCCCAGAGTCCCCTGTCCTTAAACAAATGTCCCAGGAGTCCCCTGTCCTTAGACAAATGTCCCAGGGGTCCCCTGTCCTTAGACAAATGTCCCAGGGGTCCCCTGTCCTTAGACAAATGTCCCAGAGTCCTCTGTGCTTAGACACATGTCCCAGAGTCCCCTGTCCTTAGACAAATGTCCCAGGGGTCCCTTGTCCTTAGACAAATGTCCCAGGGTTCCCTGTCCTTAGTCAAATGTCCCAGGGGTCCCCTGTCCTTAGACAAATGTCCCAGGGGTCCCCTGTCCTTAGACAAATGTCCCAGGGGTCCCCTGTCCTTAGACAAATGTCCCAGAGTCTCCTGTCCTTAGTCAAATGTCCCAGGGGTCCCCTGTCCTTAGACAAATGTCCCAGCGTCCCCTGTCCTTAGTCAAATGTCCCAGGGGTCCCCTGTCCTTAGACAAATGTCCCAGAGTCCCCTGTCCTTAGACAAAGTTCCCAGAGTCCCCTGTCCTTAAACAAATGTCCCAGGAGTCCCCTGTCCTTAGACAAATGTCCCAGGGGTCCCCTGTCCTTAGACAAATGTCCCAGGGGTCCCCTGTCCTTAGACAAATGTCCCAGAGTCCTCTGTGCTTAGACACATGTCCCAGAGTCCCCTGTCCTTAGACAAATGTCCCAGAGTCCCCTGTCCTTAGACAAATGTCCCAGAGTCCCCTGTCCTTAGACAAATGTCCCAGAGTCCCCTGTCCTTAGTCAAATGTCCCAGGGGTCCCCTGTCCTCAGACAAATGTCCCAGAGTCCCCTGTCCTTAGTCAAATGTCCCAGGGGTCCCCTGTCCTTAGACAAATGTCCCAGAGTCCCCTGTCCTTAGACAAATGTCCCAGAGTCCCCTGTCCTTAGACAAATATCCCAGGGGTCCCCTGTCCTTAGACAAATGTCCCAGAGTCCCCTGTCCTTAGACAAATGTCCCAGGGGTCCCCTGTCCTTAGACAAATGTCCCAGGGGTCCCCTGTCCTTAGACAAATGTCCCAGAGTCCCCTGTCCTTAGACAAATATCCCAGGGGTCCCCTGTCCTTAGAAAAATGTCCCAGGGGTCCCCTGTCCTTAGACAAATGTCCCAGAGTCCCCTGTCCTTAGACAAATATCCCAGGGGTCCCCTGTCCTTAGAAAAATGTCCCAGGGGTCCCCTGTCCTTAGACAAATGTCCCAGAGTCCCCTGTCCTTAGACAAATGTCCCAGGGGTCCCCTGTCCTTAGACAAATGTCCCAGAGTCCCCTGTCCTTAGACAAATGTCCCAGGGGTCCCCTGTCCTTAGACAAATGTCCCAGGGTCCTCTGTCCTTAGACACATGCCCCAGAGTCCCCTGTCCTTAGACAAATGTCCCAGGGGTCCCCTGTCCTTAGACAAATGTCCCAGGGGTCCCCTGTCCTTAGACAAACGTCCCAGAGTCCCCTGTCCTTAGACAAATGTCCCAGGGGTCCCCTGTCCTTAGACAAATGTCCCAGAGTCCTCTGTCCTTAGACACATGTCCCAGTTTCCCCTGTCCTTAGACACATGTCCCAGAGTCCCCTGTCCTTAGACAAATGTCCCAGAGTCCCCTGTCCTTAGACAAATGTCCCAGAGTCCCCTGTCCTTAGTCAAATGTCCCAGGGGTCCCCTGTCCTTAGACAAATGTCCCAGAGTCCCCTGTCCTTAGACAAATGTCCCAGAGTCCCCTGTCCTTAGACAAATGTCCCAGAGTCCCCTGTCCTTAGTCAAATGTCCCAGGGGTCCCCTGTCCTTAGACAAATGTCCCAGAGTCCCCTGTCCTTAGTCAAATGTCCCAGGGGTCCCCTGTCCTTAGACAAATGTCCCAGAGTCCCCTGTCCTTAGACAAATGTCCCAGAGTCCCCTGTCCTTAGACAAATATCCCAGGGGTCCCTTGTCCTTAGACAAATGTCCCAGAGTCCCCTGTCCTTAGACAAATATCCCAGGGGTCCCCTGTCCTTAGACAAATGTCCCAGAGTCCCCTGTCCTTAGACAAATGTCCCAGGGGACCCCTGTCCTTAGACAAATGTCCCAGGGGTCCCCTGTCCTTAGACAAATGTCCCAGAGTCCCCTGTCCTTAGACAAATGTCCCAGGGGTCCCCTGTCCTTAGACAAATGTCCCAGAGTCCCCTGTCCTTAGACAAATGTCCCAGGGGTCCCCTGTCCTTAGACAAATGTCCCAGAGTCCTCTGTCCTTAGACACATGTCCCAGAGTCCCCTGTCCTTAGACAAATGTCCCAGTGGTCCCCTGTCCTTAGACAAATGTCCCAGGGGTCCCCTGTCCTTAGACAAATGTCCCAGAGTCCCCTGTCCTTAGACAAATGTCCCAGGGGTCCCCTGTCCTTAGACAAATGTCCCAGAGTCCCCTGTCCTTAGACACATGTCCCAGAGTCCCCTGTCCTTAGACAAATGTCCCAGGGGTCCCCTGTCCTTAGACAAATGTCCCAGGGTTCCCCTGTCCTTAGACAAATGTCCCAGAGTCCTCTGTGCTTAGACACATGTCCCAGAGTCCCCTGTCCTTAGACAAATGTCCCAGAGTCCCCTGTCCTTAGACAAATGTCCCAGAGTCCCCTGTCCTTAGACAAATGTCCCAGAGTCCCGTGTCCTTAGTCAAATGTCCCAGGGGTCCCCTGTCCTCAGACAAATGTCCCAGAGTCCCCTGTCCTTAGTCAAATGTCCCAGGGGTCCCCTGTCCTTAGACAAATGTCCCAGAGTCCCCTGTCCTTAGACAAATGTCCTAGAGTCCCCTGTCCTTAGACAAATATCCCAGGGGTCCCCTGTCCTTAGACAAATGTCCCAGAGTCCCCTGTCCTTAGACAAATGTCCCAGGGGTCCCCTGTCCTTAGACAAATGTCCCAGGGGTCCCCTGTCCTTAGACAAATGTCCCAGAGTCCCCTGTCCTTAGACAAATATCCCAGGGGTCCCCTGTCCTTAGACAAATGTCCCAGAGTCCCCTGTCCTTAGACAAATGTCCCAGGGGTCCCCTGTCCTTAAAAAAATGTCCCAGGGGTCCCCTGTCCTTAGACAAATGTCCCAGAGTCCCCTGTCCTTAGACAAATGTCCCAGGGGTCCCCTGTCCTTAGACAAATGTCCCAGAGTCCCCTGTCCTTAGACAAATGTCCCAGGGGTCCCCTGTCCTTAGACAAATGTCCCAGGGTCCTCTGTCCTTAGACACATGCCCCAGAGTCCCCTGTCCTTAGACAAATGTCCCAGGGGTCCCCTGTCCTTAGACAAATGTCCCAGGGGTCCCCTGTCCTTAGACAAATGTCCCAGAGTCCCCTGTCCTTAGACAAATGTCCCAGGGGTCCCCTGTCCTTAGACAAATGTCCCAGAGTCCCCTGTCCTTAGACAAATGTTCCAGGGGTCCCCTGTCCTTAGACAAATGTCCCAGAGTCCCCTGTCCTTAGACACATGTCCCAGAGTCCCCTGTCCTTAGACAAATGTCCCAGAGTCCCCTGTCCTTAGTCAAATGTCCCAGGGGTCCCCTGTCCTTAGACAAATGTCCCAGAGTCCCCTGTCCTTAGTCAAATGTCCCAGGGGTCCCCTGTCCTTAGACAAATGTCCCAGAGTCCCCTGTCCTTAGACAAATGTCCCAGGGGTCCCCTGTCCTTGGACAAATGTCCCAGAGTCCCCTGTCCTTAGACACATGTCCCAGAGTCCCCTGTCCTTAGACAAATGTCCCAGAGTCCCCTGTCCTTAGACAAATGTCCCAGTGTCCCCTGTCCTTAGACAAATGTCCCAGGGGTCCCCTGTCCTTAGACAAATGTCCCAGAGTCCTCTGTCCTTAGACACATGTCCCAGAGTCCCCTGTCCTTACACAAATGTCCCAGAGTCCCCTGTCCTTAGACAAATGTCCCAGGGGTCCCCTGTCCTTAGACAAATGTCCCAGAGTCCCCTGTCCTTAGACAAATGTCCCAGGGGTCCCCTGTCCTTAGACAAATGTGCCAGGGTTCCCTGTCCTTAGTCAAATGTCCCAGGGGTCCCCCGTCCTTAGACAAATGTCCCAGAGTCCCCTGTCCTTAGTCAAATGTCCCAGGGGTCCCCTGGGTTAGGGTTAGGGTTAGGGTTAGGGTTAGGGTTAGGGTTAGGGTTAGGGTTAGGGTTAGGGTTAGGGTTAGGGTTAGAGGGTTAGACACATGTCCCAGAGTCCCCTGTCCTTAGACAAATGTCCCAGAGTCCCCTGTCCTTAGACACATGTCCCAGGGGTCCCCTGTCCTTAGACAAATGTCCCAGAGTCCCCTGTCCTTAGACAAATGTCCCAGGAGTCCCCTGTCCTCAGACACATGTCCCAGAGTCCCCTGTCCTTAGACAAATGTCCCAGAGTCCCCTGTCCTTAGACACATGTCCCAGAGTCCCCTGTCCTTAGACAAATGTCCCAGAGTCCCCTGTCCTTAGACAAATGTCCCAGAGTCCCCTGTCCTTAGACAAATGTCCCAGAGTCCTCTGTCCTTAGACAAATGTCCCAGAGTCCCCTGTCCTTAGACAAATATCCCAGGGGTCCCCTGTCCTTAGACAAATGTCCCAGAGTCCCCTGTCCTTAGACAAATGTCCCAGGGGTCCCCTGTCCTTAGACAAATGCCCCAGGGGTCCCCTGTCCTTAGACAAATGTCCCAGAGTCCCCTGTCCTTAGACAAATATCCCAGGGGTCCCCTGTCCTTAGACAAATGTCCCAGAGTCCCCTGTCCTTAGACAAATGTCCCAGGGGTCCCCTGTCCTCAGACAAATGTCCCAGAGTCCCCTGTCCTTAGACAAATGTCCCAGGGGTCCCCTGTCCTTAGACAAATGTCCCAGAGTCCTCTGTCCTTAGACACATGTCCCAGAGTCCCCTGTCCTTAGACAAATGTCCCAGAGTCCCCTGTCCTTAGTCAAATGTCCCAGGGGTCCCCTGTCCTTAGACAAATGTCCCAGAGTCCCCTGTCCTTAGTCAAATGTCCCAGGGGTCCCCTGTACTTAGACAAATGTCCCAGAGTCCCCTGTCCTTAGTCAAATGTCCCAGAGTCCCCTGTCCTTAGACAAATATCCCAGGGGTCCCCTGTCCTTAGACAAATGTCCCAGAGTCCCCTGTCCTTAGACAAATGTCCCAGGGGTCCCCTGTCCTTAGACAAATGTCCCAGGGGTCCCCTGTCCTTAGACAAATGTCCCAGAGTCCCCTGTCCTTAGACAAATATCCCAGGGGTCCCCTGTCCTTAGACAAATGTCCCAGAGTCCCCTGTCCTTAGACAAATGTCCCAGGGGTCCCCTGTCCTTAGACAAATGTCCCAGGGGTCCCCTGTCCTTAGACAAATGTCCCAGAGTCCCCTGTCCTTAGACAAATATCCCAGGGGTCCCCTGTCCTTAGACAAATGTCCCAGGGGTCCCCTGTCCTTAGACAAATGTCCCAGAGTCCCCTGTCCTTAGACAAATGTCCCAGGGGTCCCCTGTCCTTAGACAAATGTCCCAGAGTCCCCTGTCCTTAGACACATGTCCCAGAGTCCCCTGTCCTTAGACAAATGTCCCAGAGTCCCCTGTCCTTAGACACATGTCCCAGTGTCCCCTGTCCTTAGACAAATGTCCCAGAGTCCCCTGTCCTTAGACAAATGTCCCAGAGTCCCCTGTCCTTAGACAAATGTCCCAGAGTCCCCTGTCCTTAGACAAATATCCCAGGGGTCCCCTGTCCTTAGACAAATGTCCCAGAGTCCCCTGTCCTTAGACAAATGTCCCAGGGGTCCCCTGTCCTTAGACAAATGTCCCAGGGGTCCCCTGTCCTTAGACAAATGTCCCAGAGTCCCCTGTCCTTAGACAAATATCCCAGGGGTCCCCTGTCCTTAGACAAATGTCCCAGAGTCCCCTGTCCTTAGACAAATGTCCCAGAGTCCCCTGTCCTTAGACAAATGTTCCAGGGGTCCCCTGTAATTAGACAAATGTCCCAGAGTCCTCTGTCCTTAGACACATGTCCCAGAGTCCCCTGTCCTTAGACAAATGTCCCAGAGTCCCCTGTCCTTAGACACATGTCCCAGAGTCCCCTGTCCTTAGACAAATGTCCCAGAGTCCCCTGTCCTTAGACAAATGTCCCAGAGTCCCCTGTCCTTAGACAAATGTCCCAGAGTCCCCTGTCCTTAGACAAATGTCCCAGAGTCCCCTGTCCTTAGACAAATGTCCCAGGGGTCCCCTGTCCTTGGACAAATGTCCCAGAGTCCCCTGTCCTTAGACAAATGTCCCAGAGTCCCCTGTCCTTAGACAAATGTCCCAGTGTCCCCTGTCCTTAGACAAATGTCCCAGGGGTCCCCTGTCCTTAGACAAATGTCCCAGAGTCCTCTGTCCTTAGACACATGTCCCAGAGTCCCCTGTCCTTAGACAAATGTCCCAGAGTCCCCTGTCCTTAGACAAATGTCCCAGAGTCCCCTGTCCTTAGACAAATGTCCCAGGGGTCCCCTGTCCTTAGACAAATGTTCCAGAGTCCCCTGTCCTTAGACAAATGTCCCAGGGGTCCCCTGTCCTTAGACAAATGTCCCAGGGTTCCCTGTCCTTAGTCAAATGTCCCAGGGGTCCCCCGTCCTTAGACAAATGTCCCAGAGTCCCCTGTCCTTAGTAAAATGTCCCAGGGGTCCCCTGTCCTTAGACAAATGTCCCAGAGTCCCCTGTCCTTAGACAAATGTCCCAGGGGTCCCCTGTCCTTAGACAAATGTCCCAGGGGTCCCCTGTCCTTAGACAAATGTCCCAGAGTCCCCTGTCCTTAGACAAATGTCCCAGAGTCCCCTGTCCTTAGTCAAATGTCCCAGGGGTCCCCTGTCCTTAGACAAATGTCCCAGAGTCCCCTGTCCTTAGACAAATGTCCCAGGGGTCCCCTGTCCTTGGACAAATGTCCCAGAGTCCTCTGTCCTTAGACACATGTCCCAGAGTCCCCTGTCCTTACACAAATGTCCCAGAGTCCCCTGTCCTTAGACAAATGTCCCAGGGGTCCCCTGTCCTTAGACAAATGTCCCAGAGTCCCCTGTCCTTAGACAAATGTCCCAGGGGTCCCCTGTCCTTAGACAAATGTGCCAGGGTTCCCTGTCCTTAGTCAAATGTCCCAGGGGTCCCCCGTCCTTAGACAAATGTCCCAGAGTCCCCTGTCCTTAGTCAAATGTCCCAGGGGTCACCTGTCCTTAGACAAATGTCCCAGAGTCCCCTGTCCTTAGACAAATGTCCCAGGGGTCCCCTGTCCTTAGACAAATGTCCCAGGGGTCCCCTGTCCTTAGACAAATGTCCCAGAGTCCCCTGTCCTTAGACAAATGTCCCAGGGGTCCCCTGTCCTTAGACAAATGTCCCAGAGTCCTCTGTCCTTAGACACATGTCCCAGAGTCCCCTGTCCTTAGACAAATGTCCCAGAGTCCCCTGTCCTTAGACAAATGTCCCAGAGTCCCGTGTCCTTAGTCAAATGTCCCAGGGGTCCCCTGTCCTTAGACAAATTTCCCAGAGTCCCCTGTCCTTAGTCAAATGTCCCAGGGGTCCCCTGTCCTTAGAAAAATGTCCCAGAGTCCCCTGTCCTTAGACAAAGTTCCCAGAGTCCCCTGTCCTTAGACAAATGTCCCAGGAGTCCCCTGTCCTCAGACACATGTCCCAGAGTCCCCTGTCCTTAGACAAATGTCCCAGAGTCCCCTGTCCTTAGACACATGTCCCAGAGTCCCCTGTCCTTAGACAAATGTCCCAGAGTCCCCTGTCCTTAGACAAATGTCCCAGAGTCCCCTGTCCTTAGACAAATGTCCCAGAGTCCTCTGTCCTTAGACAAATGTCCCAGAGTCCCCTGTCCTTAGACAAATATCCCAGGGGTCCCCTGTCCTTAGACAAATGTCCCAGAGTCCCCTGTCCTTAGACAAATGTCCCAGGGGTCCCCTGTCCTTAGACAAATGCCCCAGGGGTCCCCTGTCCTTAGACAAATGTCCCAGAGTCCCCTGTCCTTAGACAAATATCCCAGGGGTCCCCTGTCCTTAGACAAATGTCCCAGAGTCCCCTGTCCTTAGACAAATGTCCCAGGGGTCCCCTGTCCTCAGACAAATGTCCCAGAGTCCCCTGTCCTTAGACAAATGTCCCAGGGGTCCCCTGTCCTTAGACAAATGTCCCAGAGTCCTCTGTCCTTAGACACATGTCCCAGAGTCCCCTGTCCTTAGACAAATGTCCCAGAGTCCCCTGTCCTTAGTCAAATGTCCCAGGGGTCCCCTGTCCTTAGACAAATGTCCCAGAGTCCCCTGTCCTTAGTCAAATGTCCCAGGGGTCCCCTGTACTTAGACAAATGTCCCAGAGTCCCCTGTCCTTAGTCAAATGTCCCAGAGTCCCCTGTCCTTAGACAAATATCCCAGGGGTCCCCTGTCCTTAGACAAATGTCCCAGAGTCCCCTGTCCTTAGACAAATGTCCCAGGGGTCCCCTGTCCTTAGACAAATGTCCCAGGGGTCCCCTGTCCTTAGACAAATGTCCCAGAGTCCCCTGTCCTTAGACAAATGTCCCAGGGGTCCCCTGTCCTTAGACAAATGTCCCAGGGGTCCCCTGTCCTTAGACAAATGTCCCAGAGTCCCCTGTCCTTAGACAAATATCCCAGGGGTCCCCTGTCCTTAGACAAATGTCCCAGGGGTCCCCTGTCCTTAGACAAATGTCCCAGAGTCCCCTGTCCTTAGACAAATGTCCCAGGGGTCCCCTGTCCTTAGACAAATGTCCCAGAGTCCCCTGTCCTTAGACACATGTCCCAGAGTCCCCTGTCCTTAGACAAATGTCCCAGAGTCCCCTGTCCTTAGACACATGTCCCAGTGTCCCCTGTCCTTAGACAAATGTCCCAGAGTCCCCTGTCCTTAGACAAATGTCCCAGAGTCCCCTGTCCTTAGACAAATGTCCCAGAGTCCCCTGTCCTTAGACAAATGTCCCAGAGTCCCCTGTCCTTAGACAAATATCCCAGGGGTCCCCTGTCCTTAGACAAATGTCCCAGAGTCCCCTGTCCTTAGACAAATGTCCCAGGGGTCCCCTGTCCTTAGACAAATGTCCCAGGGGTCCCCTGTCTTTAGACAAATGTCCCAGAGTCCCCTGTCCTTAGACAAATATCCCAGGGGTCCCCTGTCCTTAGACAAATGTCCCAGAGTCCCCTGTCCTTAGACAAATGTCCCAGAGTCCCCTGTCCTTAGACAAATGTTCCAGGGGTCCCCTGTAATTAGACAAATGTCCCAGAGTCCTCTGTCCTTAGACACATGTCCCAGAGTCCCCTGTCCTTAGACAAATGTCCCAGAGTCCCCTGTCCTTAGACACATGTCCCAGAGTCCCCTGTCCTTAGACAAATGTCCCAGAGTCCCCTGTCCTTAGACAAATGTCCCAGAGTCCCCTGTCCTTAGACAAATGTCCCAGAGTCCCCTGTCCTTAGTCAAATGTCCCAGGGGTCCCCTGTCCTTAGACAAATGTCCCAGAGTCCCCTGTCCTTAGTCAAATGTCCCAGGGGTCCCCTGTCCTTAGACAAATGTCCCAGAGTCCCCTGTCCTTAGACAAATGTCCCAGGGGTCCCCTGTCCTTGGACAAATGTCCCAGAGTCCCCTGTCCTTAGACAAATGTCCCAGAGTCCCCTGTCCTTAGACAAATGTCCCAGTGTCCCCTGTCCTTAGACAAATGTCCCAGGGGTCCTCTGTCCTTAGACAAATGTCCCAGAGTCCTCTGTCCTTAGACACATGTCCCAGAGTCCCCTGTCCTTAGACAAATGTCCCAGAGTCCCCTGTCCTTAGACAAATGTCCCAGAGTCCCCTGTCCTTAGACAAATGTCCCAGGGGTCCCCTGTCCTTAGACAAATGTTCCAGAGTCCCCTGTCCTTAGACAAATGTCCCAGGGGTCCCCTGTCCTTAGACAAATGTCCCAGGGTTCCCTGTCCTTAGTCAAATGTCCCAGGGGTCCCCCGTCCTTAGACAAATGTCCCAGAGTCCCCTGTCCTTAGTAAAATGTCCCAGGGGTCCCCTGTCCTTAGACAAATGTCCCAGAGTCCCCTGTCCTTAGACAAATGTCCCAGGGGTCCCCTGTCCTTAGACAAATGTCCCAGGGGTCCCCTGTCCTTAGACAAATGTCCCAGAGTCCCCTGTCCTTAGACAAATGTCCCAGGGGTCCCCTGTCCTTAGACAAATGTCCCAGAGTCCTCTGTCCTTAGACACATGTCCCAGAGTCCCCTGTCCTTAGACAAATGTCCCAGAGTCCCCTGTCCTTAGACAAATGTCCCAGAGTCCCCTGTCCTTAGACAAATGTCCCAGAGTCCCGTGTCCTTAGTCAAATGTCCCAGGGGTCCCCTGTCCTTAGACAAATTTCCCAGAGTCCCCTGTCCTTAGTCAAATGTCCCAGGGGTCCCCTGTCCTTAGAAAAATGTCCCAGAGTCCCCTGTCCTTAGACAAAGTTCCCAGAGTCCCCTGTCCTTAGACAAATGTCCCAGGAGTCCCCTGTCCTTAGACACATGTCCCAGAGTCCCCTGTCCTTAGACAAATGTCCCAGAGTCCCCTGTCCTTAGACACATGTCCCAGAGTCCCCTGTCCTTAGACAAATGTCCCAGAGTCCCCTGTCCTTAGACAAATGTCCCAGAGTCCCCTGTCCTTAGACAAATGTCCCAGAGTCCCCTGTCCTTAGACAAATGTCCCAGAGTCCCCTGTCCTTAGACAAATATCCCAGGGGTCCCCTGTCCTTAGACAAATGTCCCAGAGTCCCCTGTCCTTAGACAAATGTCCCAGGGGTCCCCTGTCCTTAGACAAATGCCCCAGGGGTCCCCTGTCCTTAGACAAATGTCCCAGAGTCCCCTGTCCTTAGACAAATATCCCAGGGGTCCCCTGTCCTTAGACAAATGTCCCAGAGTCCCCTGTCCTTAGACAAATGTCCCAGGGGTCCCCTGTCCTTAGACAAATGTCCCAGAGTCCCCTGTCCTTAGACAAATGTCCCAGGGGTCCCCTGTCCTTAGACAAATGTCCCAGAGTCCTCTGTCCTTAGACACATGTCCCAGAGTCCCCTGTCCTTAGACAAATGTCCCAGAGTCCCCTGTCCTTAGTCAAATGTCCCAGGGGTCCCCTGTCCTTAGACAAATGTCCCAGAGTCCCCTGTCCTTAGTCAAATGTCCCAGGGGTCCCCTGTACTTAGACAAATGTCCCAGAGTCCCCTGTCCTTAGTCAAATGTCCCAGAGTCCCCTGTCCTTAGACAAATATCCCAGGGGTCCCCTGTCCTTAGACAAATGTCCCAGAGTCCCCTGTCCTTAGACAAATGTCCCAGGGGTCCCCTGTCCTTAGACAAATGTCCCAGGGGTCCCCTGTCCTTAGACAAATGTCCCAGAGTCCCCTGTCCTTAGACAAATATCCCAGGGGTCCCCTGTCCTTAGACAAATGTCCCAGAGTCCCCTGTCCTTAGACAAATGTCCCAGGGGTCCCCTGTCCTTAGACAAATGTCCCAGGGGTCCCCTGTCCTTAGACAAATGCCCCAGAGTCCCCTGTCCT
The DNA here is from genome assembly GCA_026437355.1 of Eucyclogobius newberryi. Taxonomy (NCBI): domain Eukaryota; kingdom Metazoa; phylum Chordata; class Actinopteri; order Gobiiformes; family Gobiidae; genus Eucyclogobius; species Eucyclogobius newberryi. Next base: position 901,666 of record JAPEHP010000016.1, on the reverse strand, counting down.
TAGACAAATATCCCAGGGGTCCCCTGTCCTTAGACAAATGTCCCAGGGGTCCCCTGTCCTTAGACAAATGTCCCAGAGTCCCCTGTCCTTAGACAAATGTCCCAGGGGTCCCCTGTCCTTAGACAAATGTCCCAGAGTCCCCTGTCCTTAGACACATGTCCCAGAGTCCCCTGTCCTTAGACAAATGTCCCAGAGTCCCCTGTCCTTAGACACATATCCCAGTGTCCCCTGTCCTTAGACAAATGTCCCAGAGTCCCCTGTCCTTGGACAAATGTCCCAGAGTCCCCTGTCCTTAGACAAATGTCCCAGAGTCCCCTGTCCTTAGACAAATATCCCAGGGGTCCCCTGTCCTTAGACAAATGTCCCAGAGTCCCCTGTCCTTAGACAAATGTCCCAGGGGTCCCCTGTCCTTAGACAAATGTCCCAGGGGTCCCCTGTCCTTAGACAAATGTCCCAGAGTCCCCTGTCCTTAGACAAATATCCCAGGGGTCCCCTGTCCTTAGACAAATGTCCCAGAGTCCCCTGTCCTTAGACAAATGTCCCAGGGTCCCCTGTCCTTAGACAAATGTCCCAGAGTCCCCTGTCCTTAGACAAATGTCCCAGGGGTCCCCTGTCCTTAGACAAATGTCCCAGAGTCCTCTGTCCTTAGACACATGTCCCAGAGTCCCCTGTCCTTAGACAAATGTCCCAGAGTCCCCTGTCCTTAGTCAAATGTCCCAGGGGTCCCCTGTCCTTAGACACATGTCCCAGAGTCCCCTGTCCTTAGTCAAATGTCCCAGGGGTCCCCTGTCCTTAGACAAATGTCCCAGAGTCCCCTGTCCTTAGTCAAATGTCCCAGAGTCCCCTGTCCTTAGACAAATATCCCAGGGGTCCCCTGTCCTTAGACAAATGTCCCAGAGTCCCCTGTCCTTAGACAAATGTCCCAGAGTCCCCTGTCCTTAGACAAATATCCCAGGGGTCCCCTGTCCTTAGACAAATGTCCCAGAGTCCCCTGTCCTTAGACAAATGTCCCAGGGGTCCCCTGTCCTTAGACAAAAGCCCCAGGGGTCCCCTGTCCTTAGACAAATGTCCCAGAGTCCCCTGTCCTTAGACAAATATCCCAGGGGTCCCCTGTCCTTAGACAAATGTCCCAGAGTCCCCTGTCCTTAGACAAATGTCCCAGGGTCCCCTGTCCTTAGACAAATGTCCCAGAGTCCCCTGTCCTTAGACAAATGTCCCAGGGGTCCCCTGTCCTTAGACAAATGTCCCAGAGTCCTCTGTCCTTAGACACATGTCCCAGAGTCCCCTGTCCTTAGTCAAATGTCCCAGGGGTCCCCTGTCCTTAGACAAATGTCCCAGAGTCCCCTGTCTTTAGACAAATGTCCCAGGGGTCCCCTGTCCTTAGTCAAATGTCCCAGGGGTCCCCTGTCCTTAGACAAATGTCCCAGAGTCCCCTGTCCTTAGTCAAATGTCCCAGGGGTCCCCTGTCCTTAGACAAATGTCCCAGAGTCCCCTGTCCTTAGTCAAATGTCCCAGAGTCCCCTGTCCTTAGACAAATATCCCAGGGGTCCCCTGTCCTTAGACAAATGTCCCAGAGTCCCCTGTCCTTAGACAAATGTCCCAGGGGTCCCCTGTCCTTAGACAAATGTCCCAGGGGTCCCCTGTCCTTAGACAAATGTCCCAGAGTCCCCTGTCCTTAGACAAATATCCCAGGGGTCCCCTGTCCTTAGACAAATGTCCCAGAGTCCCCTGTCCTTAGACAAATGTCCCAGGGGTCCCCTGTCCTTAGACAAATGTCCCAGGGGTCCCCTGTCCTTAGACAAATGTCCCAGAGTCCCCTGTCCTTAGACAAATATCCCAGGGGTCCCCTGTCCTTAGACAAATGTCCCAGGGGTCCCCTGTCCTTAGACAAATGTCCCAGAGTCCCCTGTCCTTAGACAAATGTCCCAGGGGTCCCCTGTCCTTAGACAAATGTCCCAGAGTCCCCTGTCCTTAGACACATGTCCCAGAGTCCCCTGTCCTTAGACAAATGTCCCAGAGTCCCCTGTCCTTAGACACATGTCCCAGAGTCCCCTGTCCTTAGACAAATGTCCCAGAGTCCCCTGTCCTTAGACAAATGTCCCAGAGTCCCCTGTCCTTAGACAAATGTCCCAGAGTCCCCTGTCCTTAGACAAATGTCCCAGGGGTCCCCTGTCCTTAGACAAATGTCCCAGAGTCCCCTGTCCTTAGACAAATATCCCAGGGGTCCCCTGTCCTTAGACAAATGTCCCAGAGTCCCCTGTCCTTAGACAAATGTCCCAGGGGTCCCCTGTCCTTAGACAAATGTCCCAGAGTCCCCTGTCCTTAGACAAATGTCCCAGGGGTCCCCTGTCCTTAGACAAATGTCCCAGAGTCCTCTGTCCTTAGACACATGTCCCAGAGTCCCCTGTCCTTAGACAAATGTCCCAGAGTCCCCTGTCCTTAGTCAAATGTCCCAGGGGTCCCCTGTCCTTAGACAAATGTCCCAGAGTCCCCTGTCCTTAGTCAAATGTCCCAGGGGTCTCCTGTCCTTAGACAAATGTCCCAGAGTCCCCTGTCCTTAGTCAAATGTCCCAGAGTCCCCTGTCCTTAGACAAATGTCCCAGAGTCCCCTGTCCTTAGACAAATGTCCCAGGGGTCCCCTGTCCTTAGACAAATGTCCCAGGGGTCCCCTGTCCTTAGACAAATGTCCCAGAGTCCCCTGTCCTTAGACAAATATCCCAGGGGTCCCCTGTCCTTAGACAAATGTCCCAGAGTCCCCTGTCCTTAGACAAATGTCCCAGGGGTCCCCTGTCCTTAGACAAATGTCCCAGGGGTCCCCTGTCCTTAGACAAATGTCCCAGAGTCCCCTGTCCTTAGACAAATGTCCCAGGGGTCCCCTGTCCTTAGACAAATGTCCCAGGGGTCCCCTGTCCTTAGACAAATGTCCCAGAGTCCCCTGTCCTTAGACAAATATCCCAGGGGTCCCCTGTCCTTAGACAAATGTCCCAGAGTCCCCTGTCCTTAGACAAATGTCCCAGGGGTCCCCTGTCCTTAGTCAAATGTCCCAGAGTCCCCTGTCCTTAGACAAATGTCCCAGGGGTCCCCTGTCCTTAGACAAATGTCCCAGAGTCCTCTGTCCTTAGACACATGTCCCAGAGTCCCCTGTCCTTAGACAAATGTCCCAGAGTCCCCTGTCCTTAGACAAATGTCCCAGAGTCCCCTGTCCTTAGACAAATGTCCCAGGGTTAAAGGGCTCGTACTTATTTGATATTTTAATTATGTTCTAATCAGTGTTCGGTAGCATTACATTTGAAAGTAACTCGTTACGTTACCTCGTTACTGCCCTGGAAAACTAACATGTGATATTACTGCGCTGCTGTGGTATAAAAGTACTGCGTTAGAATACTCTTGCATTACCAATAATGAACATTACTGTATAACATTTACCGTTTGCCCAAAATCACTTTCACCGCTGAACTCTGCAACTTAATCATTCAAATATAGAATAAATAAACAAAGTAAATGTGTTTGAGCTTAATTTATCTTTTCTGTTGAAGATGAGACACAATGTCACACAATGAGCAGCGATGCACAACGACAGAACACACTTGTTTTAGGCCTGTAGTTGTCTCCTCACACACAGAAGAGGTTGTAACAGGAGAAGCTGAAGGGTTGTGTGTCTGCAGCGTGAGGACACGAGCAGTGCCGTGCACACAGCGAGTGTTGGTGTCACGAGCAGTGCCGTGCACACAGCGAGTGTTGGTGTCACGAGCAGTGCCGTGCACACAGCGAGTGTTGGTGCTGCGCCTCGCTCGCTGCAGCTGGGAAACACACCTGGCTCTGGGATTACCTAACCAAAACTAACATGTTACTCATGTTATTCGTGACCTGATCCGTGACCCAATCCGTGACCCGATCCGTGACCCGATCCGTGAACTGATCCGTAACCCGATCCGTGACCCGATCCGTGACCTGATCCGTGACCCGATCAGTGACCCGATCTGTGACCCGATCCGTGACCTGATCCGTGACCTGATCCGTGACCCAATCCGTGACCCGATCCGTGACCCGATCCGTGACCTGATCCGTGACCTGATCCGTGACCCGATCAGTGACCCGATCCGTGACCCGATCCGTGACCTGATCCGTGACCTGATCCGTGACCCAATCCGTGACCCGATCCGTGACCCGATCCGTGACCTGATCCGTGACCCAATCCGTGACCCGATCCGTGAACTGATCCGTAACCCGATCCGTGACCCGATCCGTGACCTGATCCGTGACCTGATCCGTGACCTGATCAGTGACCCGATCTGTGACCCGATCCGTGACCTGATCCGTGACCTGATCCGTGACCCAATCCGTGACCCGATCCGTGACCCGATCCGTGACCTGATCCGTGACCCAATCCGTGACCCGATCCGTGACCCGATCCGTGACCTGATCCGTGACCTGATCCGTGACATCCATAAATCATCTCCCGACTCGTCTAATCAAGATCAGTACAACTGCGTCCTGAGACCAGGAAGTGAGAGGCCGCTGAACACGCTGAAATGTTTCTCTTAAACTATGAGTGCTGGTGCCATGGTTGCCATAGTTGCCATGGTTGCCATAGTTGCCATGGTTGCCATAGTTGCCATGGTTGCCATGGAAAACTGCAGTGATCCAAATTGAATTTGGTTTGTTGTAAATTATATATATTTTTTGTTATTTTGTTATTGTGTTTAGTTCTAAAACATGAAATGTCAAACTAATACAGAATACATCACCTTTAATGGTTGTTTGCGTAATTCATATTTCTTAAGCCAAATCTGTGACTTCTGTGCGTGTTGGAGCGACACCTCTACACGAGCATGTGATACAAATACTACAGTTCAACACTTGATAAATGACACAAAGAGCATTTTCCAGCTTTATTATCCATAATCTTACTTGAAAATGCTTTTGTGTTTTGTTGTAAGTATGACAGGCACGTTGTGGGAATAAAGCGTCATCAAGCACAAGATCAGAATCATAAGCATTAAGAGCGAGGCTGATGAACATGATGCACATTTAGACAGCAGCACATTGGACTGGCAGGAGCATCCGGCAGGTGCGCTAATGGTTCCTGGAGGAGTCAGGATCATGCGAGAACAGAAATGCCCCATGTGGAGCCGGGTTAGCATGTGGACCTTCTGCAGTACACGTCTGATCTTAATCCCCAATCTCTTTGGAGAAAAATCATTTCACAAATCTTTTTAGCTTTTGAGCAGATGATGTTTTATCCAATGAAGTTCTGTAGCATCTGTACAAGACACGGAACAGTTTAAAGAACCTTAGCCAATCAGGACGCAGAAAACAATACAGTGTAAAACACAGAGGCCGCGAGAGGTGAAGCATGTTAAAGCTCTGCACATTTTATAGGACACGTTGTGTTTTAGAACTTAAAATAATATACACGTTATAAACCAAACATGACTTTCCCATGTCAGGAATTGAGTTAGAATTCTACTGCAGAGAGAATGAGAGAAATGCAGAAAGGCTAACGTTCTGATGTAACGTTCTGATGTAACGTTCCGATGTAACGTTCCGATGTAACGTTCTGATGTAACGTTCTGATGTAACGTTCTGATGTAACGTTCTAATGTAACGTTCTGATGTAACGTTCTGATGTAACGTTCTGATGTAACGTTCTGATGTAACGTTCTGATGTAACGTTCTGATGTAACGTTCCGATGTAACGTTCCGATGTAACGTTCTGATGTAACGTTCTGATGTAACGTTCTGATGTAACGTTCTGATGTAACGTTCTGATGTAACGTTCTAATGTAACGTTCTGATGTAACGTTCTGAAGTAACGTTCTGATGTAACGTTCTGATGTAACGTTCTAATGTAACGTTCTGATGTAACGTTCCGATGTAACGTTCTAATGTAACGTTCTGATGTAACGTTCTGAAGTAACGTTCTGATGTAACGTTCTAATGTAACGTTCTAATGTAACGTTCTGATGTAACGTTCCGATGTAACGTTCCGATGTAACGTTCCGATGTAACGTTCCGATGTAACGTTCCGATGTAACGTTCCGATGTAACGTTCCGATGTAACGTTCCGATGTAACGTTCAAATGTAACGTTCTGATGTAACGTTCTGATGTAACGTTCCAATGTAACGGTCTGATGTAACGTTCTAATGTAACGTTCTGATGTAACGTTCTAATGTAACGTTCTAATGTAACGTTCTGATGTAACGTTCCAATGTAACGTTCTGATGTAACGTTCCGATGTAACGTTCTAATGTAACATTCTGATGTAACGTTCTGATGTAACGTTCAAATGTAACGTTCTGATGTAACGTTCTTATGTAACGTTCTAATGTAACGTTCTAATGTAACGTTCTAATGTAACGTTCTAATGTAACGTTCTGATGTAACGTTCTGAAGTAACGTTCTGATGTAACGTTCCAATGTAACGTTCTAATGTAACGTTCTAATGTAACGTTCAAATGTAACGTTCTAATTTAACGTTCTGATGTAACGTTCTAATGTAACGTTCTGATGTAACGTTCTAATGTAACGTTCTAATGTAACGTTCCAATGTAACGGTCTGATGTAACGTTCTAATGTAACGTTCCAATGTAACGGTCTGATGTAACGTTCTAATGTAACGTTCTGATGTAACGTTCTAATGTAACGTTCTGATGTAACGTTCTGATGTAACGTTCCGATGTAACGTTCCGATGTAACGTTCTGAAGTAATGTTCTGATGTAACGTTCTGATGTAACGTTCTGATGTAACGTTCTAATGTAACGTTCTGATGTAACGTTCTGATGTCACGTTCTGATGTGACGTTCCGATGTAACGTTCTAATAAAACGTTCTAATGTAACGTTCTAATGTAACGTTCTAATGTAACGCTCTAATGTAACGTTCTAATGTAACGCTCTAATGTAACGTTCTAATGTAACGCTCTAATGTAACGTTCTGATGTAACGTTCTAATGTAACGTTCTAATGTAACGTTCTGATGTAACGTTCCAATGTAACGTTCTGATGTAACGTTCCGATGTAACGTTCTAATGTAACATTCTGATGTAACGTTCTGATGTAACGTTCAAATGTAACGTTCTGATGTAACGTTCTTATGTAACGTTCTAATGTAACGTTCTAATGTAACGTTCTAATGTAACGTTCTAATGTAACGTTCTGATGTAACGTTCTGAAGTAACGTTCTGATGTAACGTTCCAATGTAACGTTCTAATGTAACGTTCTAATGTAACGTTCAAATGTAACGTTCTAATTTAACGTTCTGATGTAACGTTCTAATGTAACGTTCTGATGTAACGTTCTAATGTAACGTTCTAATGTAACGTTCCAATGTAACGGTCTGATGTAACGTTCTAATGTAACGTTCCAATGTAACGGTCTGATGTAACGTTCTAATGTAACGTTCTGATGTAACGTTCTAATGTAACGTTCTGATGTAACGTTCTAATGTAACGTTCCGATGTAACGTTCCGATGTAACGTTCTGAAGTAACGTTCTGATGTAACGTTCTGATGTAACGTTCTGATGTAACGTTCTGATGTAACGTTCTGATGTAACGTTCTGATGTAACGTTCTAATGTAACGTTCTGATGTAACGTTCCGATGTCACGTTCCGATGTGACGTTCCGATGTAACGTTCTAATAAAACGTTCTAATGTAACGTTCTAATGTAACGTTCTAATGTAACGCTCTAATGTAACGTTCTAATGTAACGCTCTAATGTAACGTTCTAATGTAACGCTCTAATGTAACGTTCTGATGTAACGTTCTAATGTAACGTTCTAATGTAACGTTCTGATATAACGTTCCGATGTAACGTTCCGATGTAACGTTCCGATGTAACGTTCCGATGTAACGTTCCAATGTAACGTTCTAATGTAACGTTCTGATGTAACGTGCTAATGTAACGTTCTGATGTAACGTTCTGATGTAACGTTCTGATGTAACGTTCTGATGTAACGTTCTAATGTAACGTTCTGATGTAACGTTCTGATGTAACGTTCTGATGTAACGTTCTGAAGTAACGTTCTGATGTAACGTTCTGATGTAACGTTCTGATGTAACGTTCTAATGTAACGTTCTAATGTAACGTTCTGATGTAACGTTCTGAAGTAACGTTCTGATGTAACGTTCTGATGTAACGTTCTGATGTAACGTTCTGATGTAACGTTCTGATGTAACGTTCTGATGTAACGTTCTGATGTAACGTTCTAATGTAACGTTCTGATGTAACGTTCCGATGTAACGTTCCGATGTAACGTTCCGATGTAACGTTCTAATGTAACGTTCTGATGTAACGTTCAGATGTAACGTTCTAATGTAACGTTCTGATGTAACGTTCTGATGTAACGTTCAAATGTAACGTTCCAATGTAACGTTCTGATGTAAAGTTCTAATGTAACGTTCTGATGTAACGTTCAAATGTAACGTTCCAATGTAACGTTCTGATGTAAAGTTCTAATGTAACGTTCTGATGTAAAGTTCTAATGTAACGTTCTGATGTAACGTTCAAATGTAACGTTCCAATGTAACGTTCTGATGTAAAGTTCTAATGTAACGTTCTGATGTAACGTTCAAATGTAACGTTCCAATGTAACGTTCTGATGTAAAGTTCTAATGTAACGTTCTAATGTAACGTTCTGATGTAACGTTCTGATGTAACGTTCTGATGTAACGTTCTGATGTAACGTTCTAATGTAACGTTCTGATGTAACGTTCTGATGTAACGTTCTGATGTAACGTTCTGAAGTAACGTTCTGATGTAACGTTCTGATGTAACGTTCTGATGTAACGTTCTAATGTAACGTTCTAATGTAACGTTCTGATGTAACGTTCTGAAGTAACGTTCTGATGTAACGTTCTGATGTAACGTTCTGATGTAACGTTCTGATGTAACGTTCTGATGTAACGTTCTGATGTAACGTTCTAATGTAACGTTCTGATGTAACGTTCCGATGTAACGTTCCGATGTAACGTTCCGATGTAACGTTCTAATGTAACGTTCTGATGTAACGTTCTGATGTAACGTTCAAATGTAACGTTCCAATGTAACGTTCTGATGTAAAGTTCTAATGTAACGTTCTGATGTAACGTTCAAATGTAACGTTCCAATGTAACGTTCTGATGTAAAGTTCTAATGTAACGTTCTGATGTAAAGTTCTAATGTAACGTTCTGATGTAACGTTCAAATGTAACGTTCCAATGTAACGTTCTGATGTAAAGTTCTAATGTAACGTTCTGATGTAACGTTCAAATGTAACGTTCCAATGTAACGTTCTGATGTAAAGTTCTAATGTAACGTTCTAATGTAACGTTCTAATGTAACGTTCTGATGTAACGTTCTGAAGTAACGTTCTGATGTAACGTTCCAATGTAACGTTCTAATGTAACGTTCTAATGTAACGTTCTGATGTAACGTTCCAATGTAACGTTCTGATGTAACGTTCCGATGTAACGTTCTAATGTAACATTCTGATGTAACGTTCTGATGTAACGTTCAAATGTAACGTTCTGATGTAACGTTCTAATGTAACGTTCTAATGTAACGTTCTAATGTAACGTTCTAATGTAACGTTCTAATGTAACGTTCTGATGTAACGTTCTGAAGTAACGTTCTGATGTAACGTTCCAATGTAACGTTCTAATGTAACGTTCTAATGTAACGTTCAAATGTAACGTTCTAATTTAACGTTCTGATGTAACGTTCTAATGTAACGTTCTGATGTAACGTTCTAATGTAACGTTCTAATGTAACGTTCCAATGTAACGGTCTGATGTAACGTTCTAATGTAACGTTCCAATGTAACGGTCTGATGTAACGTTCTAATGTAACGTTCTGATGTAACGTTCTAATGTAACGTTCTGATGTAACGTTCTAATGTAACGTTCCGATGTAACGTTCCGATGTAACGTTCTGAAGTAACGTTCTGATGTAACGTTCTGATGTAACGTTCTGATGTAACGTTCTGATGTAACGTTCTGATGTAACGTTCTGATGTAACGTTCTAATGTAACGTTCTGATGTAACGTTCCGATGTCACGTTCCGATGTGACGTTCCGATGTAACGTTCTAATAAAACGTTCTAATGTAACGTTCTAATGTAACGTTCTAATGTAACGCTCTAATGTAACGTTCTAATGTAACGCTCTAATGTAACGTTCTAATGTAACGCTCTAATGTAACGTTCTAATGTAACGCTCTAATGTAACGTTCTGATGTAACGTTCTGATGTAACGTTCTGATGTAACGTTCTGATGTAACGTTCCGATGTAACGTTCCGATGTAACGTTCCAATGTAACGTTCCGATGTAACGTTCCGATGTAACGTTCTAATGTAACGTTCTGATGTAACGTGCTGATGTAACGTTCTGATGTAACGTTCTGATGTAACGTTCTGATGTAACGTTCTGATGTAACGTTCTAATGTAACGTTCTGATGTAACGTTCTGATGTAACGTTCTGATGTAACGTTCTGAAGTAACGTTCTGATGTAACGTTCTGATGTAACGTTCTGATGTAACGTTCTAATGTAACGTTCTAATGTAACGTTCTGATGTAACGTTCTGATGTAACGTTCTGATGTAACGTTCTGATGTAACGTTCTGATGTAACGTTCTGATGTAACGTTCTAATGTAACGTTCTGATGTAACGTTCCGATGTAACGTTCCGATGTAACGTTCCGATGTAACGTTCTAATGTAACGTTCTGATGTAACGTTCAGATGTAACGTTCTAATGTAACGTTCTGATGTAACGTTCTGATGTAACGTTCATATGTAACGTTCCAATGTAACGTTCTGATGTAAAGTTCTAATGTAACGTTCTGATGTAACGTTCAAATGTAACGTTCCAATGTAACGTTCTGATGTAAAGTTCTAATGTAACGTTCTGATGTAACGTTCAAATGTAACGTTCCAATGTAACGTTCTGATGTAAAGTTCTAATGTAACGTTCTGATGTAACGTTCTAATGTAACGTTCTAATGTAACGTTCTGATGTAACGTTCCGATGTAACGTTCCGATGTAACGTTCTAATGTAACGTTCTAATGTAACGTTCTGATGTAACGTGCTAATGTAACGTTCTGATGTAACGTTCTGATGTAACGTTCTGATGTAACGTTCTGATGTAACGTTCTAATGTAACGTTCTGATGTAACGTTCTGATGTAACGTTCTGATGTAACGTTCTGAAGTAACGTTCTGATGTAACGTTCTGATGTAACGTTCTGATGTAACGTTCTAATGTAACGTTCTAATGTAACGTTCTGATGTAACATTCTGAAGTAACGTTCTGATGTAACGTTCTGATGTAACGTTCTGATGTAAAGTTCTAATGTAACGTTCTGATGTAACGTTCTAATGTAACGTTCTAATGTAACGTTCTGATGTAACGTTCCGATGTAACGTTCCGATGTAACGTTCCGATGTAACGTTCCGATGTAACGTTCTAATGTAACGTTCTAATGTAACGTTCTGATGTAACGTGCTAATGTAACGTTCTGATGTAACGTTCTGATGTAACGTTCTGATGTAAAGTTCTAATGTAACGTTCTAATGTAACGTTCTGATGTAACGTGCTGATGTAACGTTCTGATGTAACGTTCTGATGTAAAGTTCTAATGTAACGTTCTAATGTAACGTTCTGATGTAACGTGCTGATGTAACGTTCTGATGTAACGTTCTGATGTAACGTTCTGATGTAACGTTCTGATGTAACGTTCTGATGTAACGTTCTGAAGTAACGTTCTGATGTAACGTTCTGATGTAACGTTCTGAAGTAACGTTCTGATGTAACGTTCTGATGTAACGTTCTGATGTAACGTTCTAATGTAACGTTCTAATGTAACGTTCTGATGTAACGTTCTGAAGTAACGTTCTGATGTAACGTTCTGATGTAACGTTCTGATGTAACGTTCTGATGTAACGTTCTGATGTAACGTTCTAATGTAACGTTCTGATGTAACGTTCTAATGTAACGTTCTGATGTAACGTTCCGATGTAACGTTCCGATGTAACGTTCCGATGTAACGTTCCAATGTAACGTTCTGATGTAACGTTCTGATGTAACGTTCTAATGTAACGTTCTGATGTAACGTTCTGAAGTAACGTTCTGATGTAACGTTCTGATGTAACGTTCTGATGTAACGTTCTGATGTAACGTTCTGATGTAACGTTCTAATGTAACGTTCTGATGTAACGTTCTAATGTAACGTTCTGATGTAACGTTCCGATGTAACGTTCCGATGTAACGTTCCGATGTAACGTTCCAATGTAACGTTCTGATGTAACGTTCTGATGTAACGTTCTAATGTAACGTTCTGATGTAACGTTCTGATGTAACGTTCAAATGTAACGTTCCAATGTAACGTTCTGATGTAAAGTTCTAATGTAACGTTCTGATGTAACGTTCTAATGTAACGTTCTGATGTAACGTTCTGATGTAACGTTCTGATGTAACGTTCTAATGTAACGTTCTGATGTAAAGTTCTAATGTAACGTTCTGATGTAACGTTCTGATGTAACGTTCTGATGTAACGTTCTAATGTAACGTTCTAATGTAACGTTCTGATGTAACGTTCTTATGTAACGTTCTAATGTAACGTTCTGATGAAACGTTCTGATGTAACGTTCAAATGTAACGTTCCGATGTAACGTTCCGATGTAACGTTCCGATGTAAACTCGGAACGTTACATTCCTTTTAAAATCAGCTTTCGTTCTACCTCTGCTAAAAGAACGTTATCCCGCTGTTGTAGGCCAATATCAAACGTCAGTTGAAGTTCCTGTCCTCGAATGACCCTCTCAACATCTCAGGCCTCAGAAAAAACAATGATATTATTGTGGCATTTGATAAGAAACTGTGCCACAGTCAAAAGCTGTTGACACCGTCGACTTGCTGTTTTTAAAAACATATTAAATATGAGGGTCTCTGTTCTGATGTTGTTTTCCACAAGGGGGAGCCACAGGGATCAGTTTTGGGGCCACAGGGACCAGTTTTGGGGGCCCTTCTATTTATCTTGTACATCAATGACTTGGGTCAAAATATCGCTGATGCTAACATGCACTTTTGTGCTGATGACACGGTTACGTACTGCTATGGATCATCTATTAAACGTGGTTCATGAATACAAAAACCTGAGTGTCTTGATTGATGGCTCCTTCAATTTTAAACCACACATCGAAAAACTTTTTTTCTTCTGTAATAAATTGTATTTTTCGTTTGAAGTGAAAATGAGCCGTTATTGTGTTATTATGGTGATGAATGCTTCCTCTTCCAGTCTTCAGATGCTGGACACAGTTTCTCATGCTTCATTTCGCATCACTGTGACTTACTCACGAGTGCGATGGCCTTCTCTGGCCAGTAGGAGGCAAGGACGTTGGTGCATATTAATTAACGCTGCAATGCTTGGCTTACCGCCTCGTATTCTGTATGATCAAATGATCAAATGATCAAATGATCAGCAGATTCTCCGTGTTCCTTTCGCCTGCACCGAGCTTTTGTCCACTCAGCTCCTTTTGCTTGGGACATGTTTCAAACCAAGTTGAAGGTGTTAGAGATACAAATGTTTTCATTAACCTGCGTTATTTGAATTTTTGCTTGAAGAAAAACTGGAAATTGACTTCTTGTCATTAAATGCTTTCAAATGCATTAGAGGATTCATCAATAACCTGCTAATGTTTTCCATAACCTGTGCTATTTTAATGTTTGTATTTTGTAAGTATGTACGTTTGCTGCCGCTTGGCTAGGACTCCTGTGGGGGAAGGTTTTTAATCTCAATGGGACTCTCCTGATTAAATTAAGGTTAAATAAACAATAAAAAAAAACCTTTACATGGATGCAATGACACCCAATTGTAGTCCCCCAAGCACCAACAATGTTGGGAGTAACTCACTACAAACGTAATGAGTTACAGTATCTCACTGACAGTCCAGAGTCTACTGCCTCTGGCTCTGTGTCGGTCACACATTTCACTCTCTCATATGACCTGGCCTGGCTAATTACGCAGTGACCTTTGAACCTGTGGTCCCAGCTCTCTTCAGGTCATAGACCAGCTCCTCCTGTAGTTCTGGGCTGATTCCTCACCTTTTCTAATCATCATTGAATGGTGTTTTAAAGGAATGCGTTTAGCTTTGATTTAATTATGGATGTAATGAAACTTAATACTAACTGCACGGTGCTTACTGGCTCAGTGATGTTTGCCATTTTGTATAGTTTATTTGTACCTCTTAGTCCGTAGTATCTAATAGTCCTGCGTTTGGTGTCGGCTCTGAGGTGCTGGGGAGGATTGGGGTTCACTTTAGTGGGTGACTTTATTTATAGTGATGGGTGATGATGGCACTTGTGGGAGTTTTCTCTTATGGATTTATGGTTTTAATCTTGTTTCTTTGTCACTAGTAGCATGCCCCTCCCATCCCTCTAAGCCCCTCCCTCTCCAGTGGAGCTTCACCAATTCATCTCTATTGTAACTAAAAGCTGCCTTAAGGCTTTTGGGCCCTGACTGGACTGACTTGCTTAGTTATTAGAGCATGTTTGTGATTCATAAACACCTAGCTAGTGTTACACGGGCTTAAAACGTTCCTCTTTGAAATGGCTTAGCGTTAGGAACAGAAATATAAAGCTTCAGTTTCAGCTATGCTGCCCTAGGAGCAACTCTGGGGGAAGTATGGCAGCTTGAGCACTATCCTCTGATAAAGACCACTTTTACTATCAACAATATTTAAAATTTTAGTTCAATGGTGTCTTTTCTGGTTTTTCCACTTCCCACAGGGAGTGGTTCTGTTTCAGCCACATTCCGACCTTTGGATCCAGATGCTTCTCAACTACCTGAAGAAACAGTCTCTACTCCAGATGAACAGCTCTTCATCTGCCTCGAAGAACTGGTTCTTCTCCTGAGTAGTTCCCGCTCCACTGTCTCTCCTTCACTGTGGAACTCCTCCAGGTTTCTACATTTTCCAAAAAGGTTTGGTAGTTTTTCCTTGCCGAGAAGGAGGGTCTAAGGACAGAGGATGCTGGATCTAAAATCAAAATTCCTATGAACATTGTTTGATGTGTTTTCACTGTCGCCCTTCAAGGCAACTGTTGTTGTGATTTTAGGTGCTTCAAAATACATGTAATTGGTCGTCAGGGGGAGGCACAGGTCCATAGTGTTGACAAAGAGTTGACAAATGTTCATCTGAGTGCTTGGAAATGGTGTGTGGCAGGAGAAATGGTACATTTGTATGTAGAAATGTACCAAAGTGTCCAGCCTTCTCTCATTAGCATGACCCAACCACACTGAAGCAGAGTGTCTCCGGCAGTAATGGCAACTGGTCTCCATCCTGTTCCACTTGACCACATCTCCTTGTGGGCTCCTGACCTTCCCACAGCTGCCCAACAGCACACAGCTCTGCACAGATTCTCCATTTATTCTTAACGTCTTTGACAATGCTCTGTGTTTTTTATTTGGCAAGTTAATTTGTCGAGCACATTTCATACACAAGACAATTCAAAGTGCATCACAAAACAGATTAAGACATAAAAGAGAAGAGAGCAAATAAAATAATTTCAGTCATATGACTCCAGCAGGAGGCCGGTCCATGTTTAGTCCTGACTCTGGCACCAGCAGGAGGCCGCTCCATGTTTAGTCCTGACTCTGGCACCAGCAGGAGGCCGCTCCATGTTTAGTCCTGACTCTGGCACCAGCAGGAGGCCGGTCCATGTTTAGTCCTGACTCTGGCACCAGCAGGAGGCCGCTCCATGTTTAGTCCTGACTCTGGCACCAGCAGGAGGCCGGTCCATGTTTAGTCCTGACTCTGGCACCAGCAGGAGTCCATATTTAGCCTTGAGCGGTTGGAGTCAAGTGAGACCAGAAGTTATTGTGGTCCACATTTTTGAAATTTTCAATCAAAAATAAAATGCATGTGCAAAATTATGGAGGCAAAGAGCTGTGTCTTCTCCAGCCGCTGAACAAGTCATCTTCTTCCTCTTCTTGTGTTCTTTTGGCGTGTGGCAACCAACGTTTAGGTGCATTACCGCCACCCACTGTGTGGGCCAGAACATGTGTTGTCGCTGCCGCTCCCGCCACCGTCGTCGTCGTCGTCAAACTATAATTAATTGACAGGGACGTTCACATTATCATTAGCTCATAAAAATGTACTAAAACCTCCATAAAAACTAATAAACACATACACATTTAACCATACATAAATATATACATAAAACCCTAAAACAAACACCTAATAATGATAAAAACCCTTAGACCCCTGTTCCAACCCTGTGGTGCTGTCACAACTTCGGTCAGGCTGTGGTGTTTCTTCATTGGTCAATCCCCTTCTGTGCCATTACAGCCAATCAGAGAGCAGACTCTGCTACTCGCTCTTGCTCTGCATTAATGACTGATCACATTCACCTGCCCCGCCCATGGGCCTGCCCCGCCTGCCCCGCCCATGGGCCTGCCCCGCCTTAGTATATGGACCGGTCCATTTCCCTGAGTTCTTTGCCAGATTGTCTAGTGTGTTTCCGTAGCTTGTGCTAGCTATTTTTACTTTATTTTATTTTATTTTAATTTTATTCTATTCTCATTATTTTATTATTATTATCTTATTTGTATCTTTATCTTTTTATTTTTATTAATCTATTTTATTTATTTCCCCCCCTCCATTCCCTATTAAGATAGGAGAGGAGTTTTGTTCATAAGAGTTTTTTGTTTTGTTCATAAGAGTTCTATTAAGAGAGTGTTTGAAACTTCTATAATTTGTCCTTTCCTCCTGTTTCTACTGCAGTGGAACCACCACATGTCCCCTTGTGTGATGTTAAAGGATTAACTTATCTTATCTTATCTTAGCTTCCAGCACCTGTCATCCTGATTCTGATCCTGCCTGTTCCTGTTTTGACCTGCCCTTTTGGACTTTGGACCTTCTCTTTTGCCTGTCCCATTCTGGATTTGGTTGCTACGCGTTACGACCTTGTTTTGATCTCTGTTGGTAATAAATGCCCCTGTTCTACACCTGAACTGTTTCCTGTGTCGTGCATTTGGGTTCTTGCCTGCCGTTTTGTGACTCACCTCCTCTGCCTTGGTCCAGCCAGGAACCTTTTATAAGGGAGCTCGTTTCTTTAGGGAACCCTTTGACTCCTGGACACAACAGAGGAAGTGAGTAACCTACACAATTCACTAAAAACCAAACAAATCACATTAACACACAAACACCTTCAACAAATATTGCACTACATCTTGCACATAACCAAATAACCTAACAATTTAATATGTCTCCCTTTTCCCTCCAGGACAGACGGCTTCAATTAAAGTGCCCCTGTGCACCAGATCTAAAAATGGGATAAAAAGAGACATTATTTTAATAAATATTTAAAATCAATTTTGTGCAATTGTCTTTTAAAGTGCTAGTGTAACAAACTGGCTCTTTGTTAGTTACATAAGGATCTGACATTTAGCACAGCAAGTTTCAGACTAGTTTCAGTGGGACTGGGCCTTATCTTTTCACAGGGAATATGAATCAAATTTCTCAGATTGGGCCTGACTCGCATTTTGTTTTCCCATCTGTGTGATGATGTGACTACAGAAATAGCACTAGGGGGGGCTCTTTTTACATAGGGCCCCGGGTTAGTTTGATTTTATGACAAGAAGTCCAGGCAACACTGAGACCCAGTGCATACTATCCATGGGAGATACCAGGTGAAAGGCGAGGGGGGGGATACCAGGTGAAAGGCGAGGGGGGAGATACCAGGTGAAAGGCGAGGGGGGAGATGCCAGGTGAAAGGCGAGGGGGGAGATACCAGGTGAAAGGCGAGGGGGAGGGGAGATGCGAGGGGGGAGGGGAGATACCAGGTGAAAGGCGAGGGGGGAGATAACAGGTGAAAGGCGAGGGGGGAGATACCAGGTGAAAGGCGAGGGGGGAGTTACCAGGTGAAAGGCGATGAGGGAGATACCAGGTGAAAGGCGAGGGGGGAGATACCAGGTGAAAGGCGAGGGGGGAGATACCAGGTGAAAGGCGAGGGGGTAGGGGTGGTGGGGCTTTTGTAGCCGGGGAGAGTTTGGATTTATTCCACAGGGACAGAGATGCCTGGACTTCGAATATGGTCTCTGTTTTATGATCCATATGTTTTCTTTTGTTCTGTTTTTTACAGTTTAAAAAAAAACAACAACTATAACATACAAAACAAAACCTGACTTTGAGAAAGGACAAAACATGTAAGAATGGCCCAAGTTATTTAAAAAAACAGGAAAAAACTCCAGCATACAATTTCAACGCAGACCTCATCCATGTTTCTGTGGCACATGGACTGAACTCCTGCCCTGTAAGCATGCAGACATTTCACTGTTTGGCTGGTAAAATCATATTTGTAATTACATAGATCTAGAACAGTCTTATCTAGTTTCTACACCCTGCTAAGAACTCATTTGCATATGTCATACTCAAATGCTGTCTTTTTAATTGTTTAGTCCATAGATCTTCCAGAAGTTAGTTTGCAAATGTTTGCTGATGACATTGTTCATGCCTCTGGTAAAAAAAACAGTACTGCAGTCAGTGAAAACGTAGCTAAAGGAGACTTGCCCAGCTCTTGACACCAATAAAGTGTATTCAGTTACAATCCATCAGGTTCAAACTCAAAGAGAACTCTTTGGAGATGTATTAATTCATTTCAAAAATCAAGTTTAAAAAAGTGCAAATGATCAGATCAAACATTGTTTCAAGGTCATAGGAAAATGCCTGACCCCTGAAGTGCACACAGGTCTTTAAATTGTATGATAAGATAAGCCTTCATTTGTCCCACAATGGGGAAATTCCATGTTGCAACACAAAGTAGGTACAGAAGTGAAAAATAACAACTTATAAACTTGTAAAAAACACTCTTATAGAAAACCTCTTATACTATATGATAATTATAATAGAGACACTTATTCACAGCTGTTATATGGACAGAGAATATTGCACCAGGATGATTGACATGCCCGGAACACCTCCCCAGGCCCAGGAGGCTCCGGCCCCCTCAGCTGGCTCCTCTCGACGATGGTCCAACATCAAGAATTAAAATCAATGGTCATGTGACAGATCCACTGACTCTGGAGGGGTCAGACAGGGTTGTGCCTGGTCTCTCCTCCAGTTCGCTTTGTATTTGGAACCATTGGCCCAATTTATTAGACGATCAAAAACAATTCACGGTGTTACAATTATGGGGCGGAACATAAAGCTGCTGCAGACTATGTTCTAGTGGAATCTCTTAGATATTTAGGTGTGGTATTTCCTACCTAACGACAATTCTGGAGAAAAATTATACCCCTCTTTTAAATACTTAAAAAATATCTTAATAAAGATCTTATCCCCCAGGATTGAAACTATAAAGATGAATGTTTTGCACAGATTTCTCTCTCTGTTCCAGACTCTCCCAATTTCCATCCCCTGTTTAATGAGTGGAATAAAACTATCTCAAGATTTATATGGCAAAAAAAACAAACACTGTCCGATTCAAAACTTTACAGTTATCAAAAGAAAAAGGAGGCTGTGGTTTGTTTCAGATCTGTTTCAGCTCAGATCAGAGCGTTGCTGGTGTGAGCCAGAATATGAAGCTCAACGGAAACATATTAAAGAGTCATGTGGTGCCGGTGGTTCCTGTGCAGGCCGCACTGGCAGATGACCGACGCTTGAGTCATTTTAAGCCCATGTCAAAGTGCCCTTCCTCACAGGGAAATACAGACTGTTCGAGAGGACAGTCCCAAAACACATGATAGTGGTTCGCCTCCTGCTGCCACATCCGCTCCTTCGGAAATATTGTACTGGAGACAGTTTTTAGGCCCGAGCCCCAGCAGGGCGGAGGGCCTATTGCTCCCGCAACGCAACTGTCTGACCAAACATGCGGGCGCAGCCCGCATGTTTGGTACCCCGTCGCCCCTGGCAAGTACAGTGAACTAGCCCATGCCGAAGGCATGGATCATGCATACTTACTCCTACTATGACAGAAATAGTAAACAATGAGTGAATGGGCGTAGCCCATTCACTCATTGTTGACAACAGCAGCGCGAAGCAAAAACCCTCCTGGCATCGTACCGTACGCGAGAATCCATGCCGCAGGCATGGGCCATGCTTGTATCTGCTCAAATCAATGGAAGTCTATGGGGAGTGGGCGGGGCATCCCGACGGAATAGGGAGTGACGAGCGCGTAAGCGCTCGTAATTATGATTCCACCCCATGGCGGCATCGGGAAGGCTTAGAGCTTTCAAACGATGTATAATTTGTTGTTATAGTGGAAACGGCTATATTGTTTTTGCTAAAAATATTATTATTTTTAGGCCCGAGCGCCACAAGCTGGCGAGAGGCCTATTAATCTCCTCCACTCATGCACGCCCCGTGCATACTAATTAGTTGTAGGAAAATGGAACATTACCGTTGTAAACGGGCGAAGCCCGTGCAAAAGTTCGCACTAAACGAGCACTTTACACTTTACATATAAAGCACTCATTTGCGCTAAGTAGCTCACGAATACGTTCCCCATCTCTTGCATGTTCCGTGCATATAAGCATGTTATGCAAAAAATCAACATTATAACTGTATAGAGGGCCAAAAACACAAAGTGGGCGGAGCCCACTCAAAATTAACGAAAGTACCCGTCAGTGACCAGGGACCCACACCATGAGGTAGGAAAGCGCGAGGAAAATGGGAAACATTGTTTTCGCATCGGAATATTCTTCTTCTTCTTCTTCTTCTTCTTCTTCTTCTTCTTCTTCTTCTTCTTCTTCTTCTTCTTCTTCTTCTTCTTCTTCTTCTTCTTCTTCTTCTTCTTCTTCTTCTTCTTCTTCTTCTTCTTCTTCTTCTTCTTCTTCTTCTTCTTCTTCTTCTTCTTCTTCTTCTTCTTCTTCTTCTTCTTCTTCTTCTTCTTCTTCTTCTTCTTCTTCTTCTTCTTCTTCTTCTTCTTCTTCTTCTTCTTCTTCTTCTTCTTCGTCTTCTTCTTCGTCTTCTTCTTCGTCTTCTTCGTCTTCTTCTTCTTCTTCTTCTTCTTCTTCTCGGGACCAACCCCCCTATTTTTCACCCAGTGAACATTGACGAAAAGTCACAAAAATGTTCACACCTCTAAAAATCGTGCCTCTCTACATTCTGGCTATTTCCCTTTTCTAAAATAAAAAAAATTGGCGCGTCAGCGCCACCAAATGTACCAAAAATGCATTGAGAGATGGGAAATGACCCAAAAAAAATCTGATCGTAGAATCATGAAATTTGGCGCAGAGGTAGATGGTGACAAGAGAAGTAAAAAATATTATTACGGCAACGCCGTCCCCCCAACCAAATGTCGGCCATATTGCTTCAAAAATGGCTAAACATGACTTCGGAGTTTTTCCAAACGTCGTACTTTTACGAACTCCTCCCAGGGCGTTGGCCCTAAAAAGCTGAAATTTGGTGAAAATGCTACTGAGGAGTGGGACATCAAAAGTTATCCAAATTACATTGATACCTCTCACGGTCTCTGTGCGGCGAAGCCGCAAACTGTAACTAAAATTTCAGAAATCTTCCATATTTAAAATTTCTGCCGTTTGCGCAGATAAAGTCCGAATTGCGTCAAATTAGAATCAGTTGTTAAACTCTTTACCCTAAACCTACTTGAAGTGAAATAAATTCATTTGGCGCCACAGCGCCCCCTATAGATTTTATATGGAGGTTAAATGTTTAGTTTTGCGAAATTACCTGAAATTTGACACACAACTCAATTTTGGCCCCATCAAAAAAGTCAATGAGACCCATGTCATAATTGTTATGGCGTTGCCGTAACGATGACCCAAACCTTTCATGTTATTCCAATGGGGAAATCGCCAGAACATGTTTACACTTTAGACTTTCACAAACTCCTCCCCCTCAGGGCGTTGGCCCTATTAACCTGAAATTTGGTGAGACTCATCTTCAGGACCATCAAAAGTTATCCACATTTTTATTCAAAGAGTCACGGTGTCTGTGCGGCAAAGCCGCACATTTTGCTAAGAATTCAAAATAAAATAGCTTTTTGATGGTAAAACAAAGGGGAGAAGATGTGACAGCGTCACAGATTCAGCAGTAGGCGTACCGACAAAAGTCAAAATACATTGCGCCTATGGGAGACGCCCCGAGGTCAACTTTGGCGTAAAGCTACGAAATTCGGGACACGCATTCCTCTCGTGAGGACAAAGAAAAAAAATCATTGTGGCCACGCCCCCAGACTTACCCTATGGCCGCCATCTTCCTTTGAAAATGAAAACACGCTGTGTTAGCCATTTTGTTCACGTCAAACTTTGACGAACTCCTCCTAGGGCGTTTTGCCCACCAACTTCAAAATTGGCGTACGTCCTCTGGACAAGTGGGGCATCTAAAGTTATCCAATTTTTGGAGATACCTTCTACGGTCTGTGTGCGGCGCAGCCGCAAAGTTGGACAACTTATTTTGGGATATTGCAGATCTAAAAATTGTTCCCATTTGATCAAAACAAGTCCGGTCAGGACCAAATTTGAATCAGTTGTTCAACTTTCTAGTTTGGACCAGTTTATGATGACAAAATTGAAATGGGCGCGATAGCGCCCCCTACAGAGTGACCTTTAAATTAACATTGAAGGTCAAAAATTAGTTTTACCAAAATTTTCTAAACTTTACCCAAAATTCTATTTTGGCGTCGCGATCAAAAAAGCCAATCAGACAAATGCCTTAATTTTTACGGCGTAGTCGTAGCGATGACATAAACCTCCCATGTTATCCCTATGGGAAAACCGCTAAATCTCTCGAATATCCACATTTTTATGTTTTACACTTTAACGAAGTCCTCCTAGTGCGTTTTGCCCACCAACCTCAAAATCGGTGTACGTCCTCTAGACAAGTGGGGCATCTAAAGTTATCCAAATTTTAAGGATAGCTTTTACGGTCTCTGTGCGACGGAGCCGCAAACGTTTCCCAGAATTCTGACTATTTGGCGTTCAGAGTGGCCTATAAACAATAGAGTTTTTCCAAATGACATGATATTTTGCACAAAATTCTAATTTGCCATCCTGATCACAAAAGTATGAGAGCCAAAGTCATATTTTGTACGGCGTAACCGTAGCGATGACAGAAACATCCCATGTTATCCTTATGGGAAAATCATAGAATTGCTCAAATCACCACATTTTTACGCTTCACACTTTAACGAACTCCTCCTAGGGCGATTGTCCGATCAAGTTCATATTTGGAGAATATCATCTACACAAGCGGGGCATCAAAACGTATCCATATTTTGATTCTAAGTGCTACGGTCTCTGTGTGGCGGACCCGCAAATATATGTCAGAAATGGGAAAACAGCGAAATCTCTGAAATGTTCACATTTACGCTTCACACTTTAAAAACTCCTCCGTGGGCAATAGCTCGATCAAGCTTTGCTTTGGGAAAAATCATCTACACAAGCGGAGCATCAAAAGTTATCCATATTTTTATTCTAAGTGCTACGGTCTCTGTGCGGCGGCGCAGCAAATTTGACTGACACTTTTGTTGATTTGCACTGGATTGGCTATGTCCAATGTGTCGCCGTCTGTCAAGTTCTTTTTTTATTCAACACACAATAAGGGCACCATCTTTATCAAGTCGAAAGCGCAGAGTCGGAAGGCCGGCGGCCCGCGAGGGCTGTTGGATGCCGCTTGCGGCTTTAATTAGGCCCGAGCGCCACAAGCTGGCGAGAGGCCTATTAATCTCGTAAGGCCGTGCGAAGCACGGCTGCGAAAGTGCGCACGTAGTGCGCACGAAATCGAGCGCGAAGCGCTCGCCCACTTCCAAACACTCACTAACGCACTCCTCCACTCATGCACGCCCCGTGCATACTAATTAGTTGTAGGAAAATGGAACATTACCGTTGTAAACGGGCGAAGCCCGTGCAAAAGTTCGCACTAAACGAGCACTTTACATATAAAGCACTCATTTGCGCTAAGTAGCTCACGAATACGTTCCCCATCTCTTGCATGTTCCGTGCATATAAGCATGTAATGCAAAAATTGAACATTATTACTGTATAGAGGGCCAAAAACACAAAGTGGGCGGAGCCCACTCAAAATTATCGAAAGTACCCGTCAGTGACCAGGGACCCACACCATGAGGTAGGAAAGCGCGAGCGCTTTCCGAAAATGTATAGTTTATGATATTTGAAAAATGGGAAACATTGTTTTCGCATCGGAATATTATTCTTTCTTTCTTTCTTTCTTTCTTTCTTTCTTCTCGGGACCAACCCCCCTATTTTTCACCCAGTGAACATTGACGAAAAGTCACAAAAATTTGCACACCTCTAAAAATCGTGCCTCTCTACATTCTGGCTATTTCCCTTTTCTAAAATAAAAAAAATTGGCGCGTCAGCGCCACCAAATGTACCAAAAATGCATTGAGAGATGGGAAATGACCCAAAAAAAATCTGATCGTAGAATCATGAAATTTGGCGCAGAGGTAGATGGTGACAAGAGAAGTAAAAAATATTATTACGGCAATGCCGTCCGCCCAACCAAATGTCGGCCATATTGCTTCAAAAATGGCTAAACATGACTTCGGAGTTTTTCCAAACGTCGTACTTTTACGAACTCCTCCCAGGGCGTTGGCCCTAAAAAGCTGAAATTTGGTGAAAATGCTACTGAGGAGTGGGACATCAAAAGTTATCCAAATTACATTGATACCTCTCACGGTCTCTGAGCGGCGAAGCCGCAAACTGTAGCTAGAATTTCAGAAATCTCCCATATTCAAAATTTCTGCCGTTTGCGCAGATAAAGTCCGAATTGCGTCAAATTAGAATCAGTTGTTAAACTCTTTGCCCTAAACCTACTTGAAGTGAAATAAATTCATTTGGCGCCACAACGCCCCCTACAGATTTTATATGGAGGTTAAATGTTTAGTTTTGCGAAATTATATGAAATTTGACACACAACTCAATTTTAGCATCCCCATCAAAAAAGTCAATGACTCATGTCATAATTGTTATGGCGTTGCCGTAACGATGACCGAAACCTTTCATGTTTACACTTTAGACTTTCACAAACTCCTCCCAGGGCGTCAGCCCTATTAACCTGAAATTTGGTGAGACTCATCTTCAAGACCATCAAAAGTTATCCACATTTTCATTCAAAGAGTCACGGTGTCTGTGCGGCAAAGCCGCACATTTTGCCAAGAATTCAAAATAAAATAGCTTTTTGATGGTAAAACAAAGGGGAGAAGATGTGACAGCGTCACAGATTCAGCAGTAGGCGTAATAAAAGGACAATTGGGGCTCCTCTTGCGGCGTGGCGGCGGCGTGGCGGCGGCGTGGCGAGGGCCGATCATTGCCGCTTGCGGCTATATTTATTATTATTTTTCTTGTTCTTCTTCAGCGCTTTGATCTCTAATTTGACCCCCTGAACATGCTCAAAAACTCACCAAACTTTGCCCAAAATTCAGAATCGGCGAAAAATTTAGTTTTTTCTGGGCCATTTTTTTTTTCATTAAAAAATGGCGCGACAGCGCCACCAACAAAAGTCAAAATACATTGCGCCTATGGGAGACGCCCCGAGGTCAACTTTGGCGTAAAGCTACGGAATTCGGGACACGCATTCCTCTCGTGAGGACAAAAAAAAAATATTATTGTGGCCACGCCCCCAGACTTACCCTATGGCCGCCATAGGGTAAGTCTGGGGGCGTGTCATCGCTACGACTACGCCGTAAAAATTAAGGCATTTGTCTGATTGGCTTTTTTGATCGCGACGCCAAAATAGAATTTTGGGTAAAGTTTAGAAAATTTTGGTAAAACTAATTTTTGACCTTCAATGTTAATTTAAAGGTCACTCTGTAGGGGGCGCTATCGCGCCCATTTCAATTTTGTCATCATAAACTGGTCCAAACTAGAAAGTTGGACAACTTATTTTGGAATATTGCAGGTCTAAAAATTGCTCCCATTTGATCAAAACCAGTCCGATTAGGACCAAATTTGAATCAGTTGTTAAACTTTCTAGTTTGGACCAGTTTATGATGACAAAATTGAAATGGCCCTGATAGCGCCCCCTACAGAGTGACCTTTAAATTAACATTGAAGGTCAAAAATTAGTTTTACCAAAAATGTCTAAACTTTACCCAAAATTCTATTTTGCCGTCCCGATCACAAAAGCCAATCACAAAAATGCCTAAATTTTTACGGCGTAGTCGTAGCGATGACAGAAACCTCCCATGTTATACCTATGGGAAAACCGCAAAATCTCTCAAATTACCACATTTTTATGTTTCACACTTTAACGAACTCCTCCTAGTGCGTTTTGCCCACCAACCTCGAAATCGGTGTACGTCCTCTAGACAAGTGGGGCATATAAAGTTATCCAAATTTTAAGGATAGCTTTTACGGTCTCTGTGCGACGGAGCCGCAAACGTTTCCCAGAATTCTGACTATTTGGCCTTCAGAGTGGCCTATAAACAATAGAGTTTTTCCAAATGACATGATATTTTGCACTAAATTCTAATTTGCCATCCTGATCATAAAAGTATGAGAGCCAAAGTCATATTTTGTACGGCGTAACCGTAGCGATGACAGAAACATCCCATGTTATCCTTATGGGAAAATCGCAGAATCGCTCAAATCACCACATTTTTACGCTTCACACTTTAACGAACTCCTCCTAGGGCGATTGTCCGATCAAGTTCATATTTGGAGAAAATCATCTACACAAGCGGGGCATCAAAAGTTATCCATATTTTTATTCCAAGTGCTACGGTCTCTGTGCGGCGGAGCAGCAAATTTGACTGACACTTGTGTTGATTTGCACTGGATTGGCTATGTCCAATGTGTCGCCGTCTGTCAAGTTCTTTTTTAATTCAACACACAATAAGGGCGCCATCTTTATCAAGTCGAAAGCGCTGAGTCGGAAGGCCGGCGGCCTGCAATCCCACTTTATTTTAGAACAGGGGTCAAAAATTTTTCAAAAAGCCATAACGGACCAAAAATACATTACAATCCTCTTCTCTTTTCCCATACCTGGGCAACAGTGGAATTGAACACAACTGCAATTATATATTTGATCATTTCTTCTTCTGGCCCATCAGAACTTGCATAACAGCGCCACCTGCTGGATATCGATCACACGACTCACAGGCACTTGAGTTTGCTGGAGCTGAATTAATGTCCTTGATTTGACGATTGGTGACGTTTCCATTTGAATGTCCCTGTCCTTCACTGTCTTTGTGGAGAGTCCTTCATGTCCTCATCATCTGTGAACGCTTTTCTACACTTTATGATCTCCCAGGGTGCAACAAAACTAGCAGCAGTCGTGGAGTTTGGAGATACAATCCACTTCTTAAATCTGTCTTTGCGCTCCTCTTATTTCTCCAGAATTGCTGCAATCGCACTTTTTCTCTCACTCCAGACGAGGCTGCACATTGAGCATGTCTTCCCTGGAAATGTCTTTTCAAATGACTCTTTTTGTGATTTGACTTCTCATGACAAATCAAACATGAGACGATCCTTCTGCTTCGGCAATGAAAGCAAATGATTTAGTCCATTCTTCCGTGACTCCTCTGTTCTCATCAGCTTTCTTTCATTCCGGCACGGCTCCGCCCACGTGCGGGTGCTCCGCCCACGTGCGGGTGCTTCGCCCACATGCTCCGCCCATGTGTGCCTCACTGAAACATTGTCGCAGGCTATGACGCAAATCTTTGTTGACAGAAATGTTGAAATTTAATGTTCATTATAACAATTTTAACAGCATTAGAAAACATTAAGAATGTTTGTGTCATGTTTGTTCTCAGACAGAAACCATATTAAAACAACAAATATATCCCCCCATCTAGTTCAGTTTTCATACATTTTTGAAAAAGCTCCAGGGAGCCACTAGCATGGCGCTAAAGATGCGACTCCAGAGCTGCAGGTTGATGACCCCTGGGTTAGAACAATGTCTTTTGACCTCTGAACTCCTGCCATAGACACAAGGGATCACTTTGGAGTCTACTTTTGGCAGCAGGAAAAAAGGCCATAACAAAGAATTTGATGACACGGACCACACCAACGATTAAGGTCTGGACTGACATCGTGGCAGACATTAGACAAATGGAAAAAATGAAATTTGGACTAACATCGTAAAGTTTTTTATGCTTAAATTTAGCAACCAATGGTTGTTAGCCAATCAGAGCCTAGTTGACGGATGGCCCCCCAAACAAACTGCTCAGCTGATGTGTCAAGAACCAGCTGAGAGAACAAAGTCTTAAGAGAACAACATGACACCAAGACATGTTGTTCTTACAGCCCGAGGTGCACGAACAAACTTCTGATGAAGTATGAAGTATGAATTGGCCTTAATGCAGGTCATTGCAACAGTCTGGGGGTGTGGCTTCAGAATCACCCGCTAATGTGGCTCTGCTACTGTACTGTAGATGTGTGTGTGTTCTTAGTCTGGGTTTAGTCTGGGGATGAAGGCGAGCTCTCTGCAAAAACACATCAAGGTGAATTAAATAAAGAAACAACCCACAAAATGTTAGTAACAAATTGAAAAACAGAAAATCAAACGGTGTTATTACACACTTCTGTCTTTGCCTGGACATGAGGCTATAACAAACATCTCCCACAGGGGGCGCTGGTGAATGCTTATCAGTCTTTGGATAAACCCCGCCCTCTGGAAAAGGCTCCCGTTAACACTACGTCAGTTCATTGCTGGTCACATTTTCTCTCCTCCTTCTACTCCTCTTGGGGAGTGCTGCTGTTTCAGACTCTGCTGATGCTCCTCAACTGTCTGAGGAATGCTCTCTACTCTAGATGAACCGCTCTTCATCTGCCTGGATGAACTGTCTCCAGATGAACCACCCGCTAATGAATATGATGTATTCTTCACTGTTGTCAAGACAACTGCTGTTAAAAATATTAATTAAATCTAACTGAATTGAATTAACTGGCATTTACATCCTTACAGCACTTGTCAGAATATGGCATATTTGGACAATTTACTTTTAATCACAACCAACGGAAAACATAAATATATTTATACTGCACATATATTATATGGAAATGATTGGAATCAAAAATCAATAAAGTTTGTGGATGTAAATCTGACTTGAGATTTCAGCCAATTAAAAAATGAGTTGAGGTAATTAAAATAACATTCTGCCTCAATAAATGTATCTTTTTCAGAATATACCAGTGGAGATTACAAATAATAATTTAAATATCTGGCAGAGGTAAATATATAATACAATATAGAACACTGGCTAAAGAGGAGGGTGGATTAGCTCTACCCTGCTTAAGAAGTCATTACCAAGCAGCTCAAATGAAAAACAATTGCCAAACTGGCGCTGCATGATATCTATATTATGATATCTATATCATAGAGAAACCGACTCACATTTTAAGACCAGACTTTATAGACTTATATAAAGGAATACGGAAATGAAATAAACACAAGCAGAACACAAATCAGTGGCAAACAACCAGGCTGTGTGTGGAGAGTCCAGCTGAGTCCAGCATCACATACTATCAGCTCTCACACATGAGGAGGTCAGCCATCAGATGACCCCTTGCACGGCCCCTGCACGGCCCCTGCGCACGGCCCCGGGCAACACTTCAGCCCTCCAGGAAGATTGAATGCAGAAAACAGAAATGGAGGGCTAAGATTCAATCTCCCTGGTATCTATAATGGTATACTGAACCCCTGGAAAGGTAGAGGACCAGGACCAGGACACTTAGATGCTAATCAGGTACTCAGGGTGGTTGAGCCAGGGTCTCACAAAGACAAAGAGGATTCTAATAGCCCATTAAAATTCTGAATAGGCTAGCTCGGTAGATACAAGGGGGAGTTTCTGTTGAAACAAACAACTCTTTCTACTTCAGGAAGGCTCCGCCCAATGGGCGGGTTTTACCACAGAACAGTATTAATATCGGAGTTCTCGATCTAAATTCTGTTATTGACAATGACTCTTGGATGAAGTCGAAACGTCTATTTTTTCTAACTGAGTCCAGATGACTACAACTGAAGCTTTTTCTACTTGATTTCATGTGTCTTACTGAGACATGGCAGAGAGAGGGAGAGTTTATTCATTTAAATAAACTCTGCCCACCACTTTTTTGGCTATGCTACAGAGTGCCCCCCCCCCCAGCCGCGGGCAACCGGGTGACACCATAACATACTTTTAAATTCACAACATTAATTACATCTTGCTTGTTAGGCAAATCATCCCACTTAACCAAATAGTTAAGTTGGAGAGTGGATGAACACGAACCCAGACCTTGTCCCCTGGCTCAAACTTCACCTCTTTCCTACGCGTGTTATAGTATCCAGCCTGACGGACTTGGTGTACCCCCATCCTCCTCTGTACCTCCTCCGCTAGTTTCTGTTGGCGTTCCACTGTGTCATAAGCGACCTTTTGCTCGGGACTGGGAGGTTTGTGAATAAATCTTAGCAAGGGCCCTTTCAGCTGGCGCCCCAGGGCCAATTCGGCGGGTGTCCTGCCTGTGGTCTCCTGCTGGGCCGTGTTTATGGCAAACCGAATCTCAGGGAGCCATTGAGCCCACGTGTCATGAGCGGTTCCCACAAAGGAGGCGATCATTGTCTTTATGGTACGGTTGAACCTCTCTGTAAGGTTGGTTTGGGGATGGTAACTTGTAGTGAGCTTCTGTACCACTCCCCAACCTTTGCAGAGGTCTGTAAGAAGGCTGGCCAAAAACTGCGGCCCCCTGTCTGACACCAGGTACTTGGGCACCCCCAGCGAATGAAAATTTCCTCTCGTAGTATCTTAACAACTCGTGGAGTTTTACCATCAGGAATAATAGTCCACAACCACTGCCAAGAAAACAGTTTCCCTTCTTGTTACGGGGAAATGGTCCCATGAGATAAATCTCTCCAGGTGCATTCACTTGGGTGGATTGGAGATACACATGAGGCTTTGTGTTTTCTTGTTTGTTCTGTTGGCAGGTTGCACAGGCCCTTGTGTGCTCCCATACATCTTTTCGCACACTGGGCCAGGCCACATGCAACACCCTTAACAGTGTCTTTAGCCATCCCAGATGCCCCCGTAAGGGATTGTCCTGAAAGTTTTGGAGGAACTCTGGCACCAGGGTATGAGGGACCACAAGCTGATGTTTCTCTCCATCTTTCAGTGAAACAGCAATAGAGTATTCCTTGATGCTGAACACAGACAATCCGATTGCGTCTCGCCTGAACGATGTCCTTGCCTTGTCTTAGTTCAGTGACCACTGGGTCCTGTTCCTGTGCTTTGGCGATCTCGTCCAAGGAACTCGGCAGGTTCTTACTGGGCTTCCAGCCAGTGTGTAAAAGACAGGGAAAACCCTTCGGGTGTGATTCACAAGAGCGTGACAGAGCTGGTGCAGTGTTGAGACATCCTTTCCAGTAATGCACTTTAAAGGTAAGCGCAGAATCCAACGTGTAAAACGGGAAGAAGTTTTTGAGCAATTGACAATTCTGCCACATCCTTTGTCTTGGATGGATCAACCTCAACCCCTCTGGTGGATACAATGTGACCTAGGAACTTAAGCTCCCACTTGAAGAACTGGCACTTCTTCATATTCAGGCTGAGATTAGCATCCTGCAATTTCTGGAAGATAGAGTTCAAGTCCCGGACATGCTGTTCTTGGCAAGGCGAGTACACAATTATATCATCGATGTACACAAAACTCTTCTTGCCTCTAGCTCTGCCAGCACAGATAGTGTTACAGATAGTGTTACAGATAGTGTTACAGATAGTGTTACAGATAGTTACAGATAGTGAGCGGGACTAATAACAGTTCAGCTTTTGCAGTTTTGTGAATGTTAGGTTGTACGACCGCTGCAGTAAACCTCTTGCTGCCTTTTTTGTCTACAACCTTCTTGGCCGTTCTGTCTGAGGAGGCTTGAACTTTCTGACAATATCCTTTATCACCAGTGCAGTCCCTTTCCACCATTGGACCAACTCAGGATTTCTGCAATTTCTGCCCAAAGAGTTCCTCTCAAACAACTGGCAACTTTTGGATTTATGTTGTTAAGTATGCGTCCTCTTGATTTCCTCTATGATTTCCTCTTCAGCCATATCTGATTTCCACTTCAGACACAACGCTTAATAATCATAGGCAAAGTCACGCAATCGTTGGTCCGGTTGCTGTACCAGGTCCCTCAGTTTTTCCTCAACCTCTCCATTTAGTCCGCAGAAAGGAAAGCGTTCATGAAGGCCTCTTTGAAGGAAACCCAATCTTTCACCTGATTCTTTGCCGCTTTCAACCAGCTGAGGGCAGGGCCTTTCAAAACGGACAACAACGTCCCTATAAGTTCTGGGCTGGAGACCCTAACCCTGAGGCGGTTTCACAACTGGGTCCAAACGTAAGAAAATCCAGGCGGACAGGAGGCTTAGAGTAGAATGGGGATATACCAGGAATGCTAAATGTAGCACCTAGGGGAGGCTGACCTCCTATGTAGACACAGGGGTGCTAGTGGGACATAAAGCATTAATGTCCCTTTTCCACAGCTCATCCCTACGCTTGAGGTAGCTGACTATGCTTTGTTCCAGTTTGGCTACCTTGTCATTGTAATCCTGCTCTATTTTGGCCAGTGCGACATGAACATACTCTCTAAAGAAGGTTTCCCTATTGAGCGAACTGGTGACGGTGTCTCTGAAATTAGCTTCAAGTGTCCCCAATCTTTGCTCAACTTCCACCACTTTGTTCTGACAACTGTCGGGTTTTGCCCGGGTGGTCCTCACAGTCCGGTTCCACTGACTTTAGTCTCATGGTGAGTTTAAGCGGCTGCCGCTCAACTCTCACGATCCGGCCCGAGCGGTACCAAAATCACAAAAAGAAAAGCGGTACCGTATAAAAAAAATTCCGCACCTTCTTTGGCAATAATGAGTGGCTCAAATAGTCCATGTTCAGGGTGAGAAGGGTGGGCTGTGATCAGACCTGCACATCCCAGAGCCCTGAAAATGTACAGGTCCTGCAGAGATGGAAGTCTGCAGCTGATCACCTTCTCAGCAGAGGGCACTGTAGTCTCTGTTTGTCTCTGGCTGTGGCTCCAGCGTACCACACGGTGATGGCTTTCCTGAAGTCCACGATCATATCCACTGTCTTCTGGGCATTGAACTACAGGTTGTTACCGCTGCACCAGGACACCAGCCGGTCCACTTCCTGTAGACAGACTCCCCCCGTCCCAGATGAACCCGATGAAGGTGGTGTCGTCATGGTGATGAGGGTGGTGTCGTCTGCAAACTTGATCAGTTTTACAGAGTCGTGGCTGGAGGTGCAGCAGTTTGTCACAGGGAGAAGAGCAGGGGAGAAAGTACACAGCCCTGTGGAGCTCCTGTGCTGATAGTCCCAGTGTCTGAGACATTCTTCCCCAGCTGCACACACTGCCTCTGATCCATCAGGAAGTCAGTGTCCCCCTGCAGGTGGAGTCAGTGCTCCTCCTGCAGGTGGAGTCAGTGCCCTGCAGGTGGAGTCAGCGCTCCCCCTGCAGGTGGAGTCAGTGCTCCCCCTGCAGGTTGAGTCAGTGCTCCCCCTGCAGGTGGAGTCAGGCAGGTTGAGCTGGGAGAGCTTGTCCTGGAGCAGAGCAGGAGGTGGTGTTGATGCAGAGCTGAAGTCCACAAACAGGATCCTGGTGTAGGTTCCCGAGGAGTCCAGGTGCTGCAGGTGAAGTGGAGAGCCAGGTTGATGGCGTCGTCCAGAGACCTGTTGGCTCTGTAGGTGAACTGCAGGGGGTCCAGCAGGGGGGAGGTCAAGGACTTGAGGTGGCAGGAGTTACACCGTCTGGTCCAGCAGCTTTTCGCGGGTTGGATTCGCGAAATATTCAGCATGCATCCTGTACCTGGACTGTGAGAGGGGGGGGGGAGACCAGGGTTGGGTGGGCAGAGGTAGCTACAATGGGGGAGGGGGTGTCAAATCTGCAATAGAAGGAGTTGAGTCGCTGTGCTAGTTTTCATCTGCAGCATGGGGGGGCTCTGGGCTTGTAGTTGGTGAGAAGCCGGAGCCTACTCCACACAGAGGCGGGGACATTCCATACACACACACACACACACACAGACACCCAACATTTAGGATTTGAAACAAATGGTGGTAAAACAGATAGGTCTGATGAGTGTCGGATTACACACACATAGACTGATTGATCACATAGGGGGTGCCCTGCCCCTTGGGGGCTCGGACAAGGATAGGATGTGACTTTTGTAATGTAAAGGTCAGAGGTGAGATTGCGGAGGTGAAGGACAGACGCAATTCCATCTCTCCCTTGATTTCATCTTGTAAACTACCCGGATTATTGAACTTTATTAAATACAGAAAGAGATCTGAGTTCAGTCATCATTTGAGAACAGCCACCACAGAAACCAAAAGAATCGGGAAGAGAGGAGACCAAGAGACTGGGTGATAAAAGACAAGCGAGGCCTCCTCTGGAGAACAAAGGAGAATCTCCCAACAGTCCTCATTTGTCCAGAAGTGATCCATCGTAGAAAAAGCTTCACAGTTCGAGGTCAATCAAGACATTTCAAACTGAAGGAGCTGTCACTCACTACCTTTACATACACACCAGGAAAATTGGATGAGTGGTCTAGTCCGATTCAGACCATTTTTTAAAATGCATGTGAACCTGGGACGTATGATTGAGAAGTCTTGATTTGAATCTTAATCATTCCAGTAACACATAGAAAAGTCTGGGTGTAATTGTATTTACACTGCAACAGTAGCATGACCATAGGTGAGGGTGACCTATGGTCATGAGCTTTGGGTAATGACCGAAAGGACAAGGATATAAGCGGTCGAAATGAGTGTCCTCTGCAGGGTGGCTGGACGCTCCCTTAGAGATAGGGTGAGAAGCTCAGTCACACGAGGGGAGCTCAGAGTAGAACCGCTCCTCCTCCAGCTGAGGTGGCTCCTGGGCGCCTCCCTGGGGAGGTGTTTCGGGCATGTCCCACCAGGAAGAGGCCCCGGGGAAGACCCAGGATACGCTGGAGGGACTTTGTCTCTTGGCTGGTCTGGGAACGCCTCGGGATCCCCCCGGAGGAGCTGGAGGAAGTGTCTGGGGAGCGGAAGTTTGGCAGCCCCTGCTTAACCGCTGCCCCCGCGACCCGGCCCCGGATAAGCAGAAGAAGATGGATGGACAGTGGCAATACACTGCACATGAACCAGGTAAGAAACACCCAGGAAAAGAGACGTTCATAAGGACCTGGACTCACCCATCAGCAGAGACTCTACCACACAGCAGAGACTCTACCATACAGCAGAGACTCTACCACACAGCAGAGACTTTACCACACAGCAGAGACTCTACCACACAGCAGAGACTCTACCACACAGCAGAGACTCTACCATACAGCAGAGACTCTACCACACAGCAGAGACTTTACCATACAGCAGCGACTCTACCACACAGCAGAGACTCTACCACACAGCAGAGACTCTACCACACAGCAGAGACTCTACCACACAGCAGAGACTCTACCACACAGCAGAGACTTTACCACACAGCAGAGACTCTACCACACAGCAGAGACTTTACCATACAGCAGAGACTCTACCACACAGCAGAGACTTTACCATACAGCAGCGACTCTACCACACAGCAGAGACTCTACCACACAGCAGAGACTTTACCACACAGCAGAGACTCTACCATACAGCAGAGACTCTACCACACAGCAGAGACTTTACCATACAGCAGCGACTCTACCACACAGCAGAGACTCTACCACACAGCAGAGACTCTACCACACAGCAGAGACTCTACCACACAGCAGAGACTCTACCACACAGCAGAGACTTTACCACACAGCAGAGACTCTACCACACAGCAGAGACTTTACCATACAGCAGAGACTCTACCACACAGCAGAGACTCTACCATACAGCAGAGACTCTACCACACAGCAGAGACTTTACCATACAGCAGCGACTCTACCACACAGCAGAGACTCTACCACACAGCAGAGACTCTACCACACAGCAGAGACTCTACCACACAGCAGAGACTCTACCACACAGCAGAGACTTTACCACACAGCAGAGACTCTACCACACAGCAGAGACTTTACCATACAGCAGAGACTCTACCACACAGCAGAGACTTTACCATACAGCAGCGACTCTACCACACAGCAGAGACTCTACCACACAGCAGAGACTCTACCACACAGCAGAGACTCTACCACACAGCAGAGACTTTACCACACAGCAGAGACTCTACCACACAGCAGCGACTCTACCACACAGCAGAGACTTTACCATACAGCAGCGACTCTACCACACAGCAGAGACTCTACCACACAGCAGAGACTCTACCACACAGCAGAGACTCTACCACAGCCGTCATGGACTAGTTATTTTGATGGAGCTCCATTAAAATGAAAGTGAAAACATCTGGGTTTATTTGCACTGTTGGGCAAATCAGACACGCAATATAAATTAGTTGTTATACTGTATATTCACCCATTGCCATTATCCATCCATCCATTTTCTACCGCTTACCGGGGTTGCGGGTGACTGGAGCCTATCCCAGTGACTTCGGGCCTTAGGCGGGGTACACCCTGGACAGTGGCCAACTCGTCGCAGGACAAACACAGAGACATAACAGACAATTATTCACTCTCACATTCACTCTCTAGGGCCAATTTAGAGTCACCAATTCTACCTAACAACATGCATGTCTTCGGACGGTGGGAGGAGCCGGAGAACCCGGAGAGAACCCACGGTAACACGGGCAGAACATGCAGACTCCACCCAGAGAGATCATGTGATGTTGGTCTGGTCCGGGAATCGAACCCATGATCTCCTTCTTGGGAGGCAAGAGCGCTCACCGAGTGAAAAGTCTCTTACTACGTTAAGTGTATAATAGCAATGGATGATAAGATAATCCTTTATCTTATCATCCATAGCCATTATATTAGCACAGGCCGACCAGGCGCTCATCGGGTGCTTCACCGCGACTGTCATGACCCAAAACAAGTTTAACGGGTGAACAGTCCGACCATTTCCAATGCGAGGCACTGACACACCTAGCTGCTAGCTAGCATCAGGGTCTTGGAGCAGGGCAACCAGCACATCATGGGACCAAATGAACACATAAAAACACTAATATAGAATCAGAATTGCCAAACAAACATGCAGCAGGAGACCATAAGGAAGTGCATAAGAGTGAAGAAGGAGGACTTTTAAGGACCAAACACTACTGCAATCTTAAATAATAAGTACACTTACTATGTGCTG
Organism: Eucyclogobius newberryi; assembly: GCA_026437355.1. NCBI lineage: Eukaryota > Metazoa > Chordata > Actinopteri > Gobiiformes > Gobiidae > Eucyclogobius > Eucyclogobius newberryi. Next base: position 864,538 of record JAPEHP010000016.1, on the reverse strand, counting down.
CATTATCTTTCATTTATTCAATTAATACAGATGTTTTTAGTTGAAAAAATAACATGCAAAATAACAAACTACCTAAAAAATAACATAGAGCTGCTTTCAACTCTTAATATTTGATCTTTGTTAAACTGAACTGTGTATCCTTCTGCTGCCCTGGTTACCATGTGATCACACCTTTATTCCTGTGACACATGTGAAACACATCAGGTCATATCCATCATTTAGAATGTCTTCTTTCTTTATTCCCTCATAAACAGCGATGTTTGTATTGATACGGACGGACCAGGTCTGTTCTTGATTGGCTAATCCAGCTGTCAATCATGCCCATTTGAACTTGCAGAGATGATAATGGTGACCAGACTGAAATCCATCTGTATAAAAATATATACAGAGACTTTCCAGGCGAGCGATGTGAGCTGAAGCAGAGCACCTTACACGTGTGACCACGTGTCTCTTCTACAGTCTTTGTCTTGTGTAGAGGATATATGAATCCAGCAGGTCCAGGCTGTGAAACTCGATAATTAACACCTTGAAAGCTGATTAAATGAACTTTGCCTGTGGACATGTTCAGTTCACATCCTGAGGCTCTGTAATCTGGTGTCAATGACTGATGTCACAGCTAATCCACACAGCACATTTCAACCACTTTACCCGTCCTAACTTTGAGTCATGTCCCTCGAGGACGTGTTTCGTGCGGTGTGGGGGTTTACGCTCTCATTTCACCCTTATCTGCGCTGACCAGAAGCTGTTGCTGTTGGCACAGGTAAAACTAAGACACATTTTTTAATTAAGAAAATAAATTGTGCAAACATAAGTGTTTGTTCCTAACACTTATTTGTCAGGAACAAGAGCTCCATAAAGATTAATGAGTGATGTCCATCATAAAATGTCCGGCGGGAGGACTGTGTGAGGGAGTAATCTGCTGCTGCCACGGCGATGGACTGCATTATGTTCTACGCTATTAACCAGCAGATAAGACCAATGTCAGTGTTTTCACACCCAGCTCCGTCAGACAGCAATTACACAATTACAAACATATATATATATATATATATATATATATATATATATATATATATATATATATATATATATATATATATATATATATATATATATATATATATATATATATATATATATATGCCAAACCTAAACTGCAGGTTGTAACATATTTTATGAGATATATATTTTTCTTCTCTTTTGTCTCCACAGAGAACACATGATGCACATGATACACATGATGCACATGATGCACATGATATGATGCACATGATACACATGATGCACATGATACACATGATGCACATGATACACATGATGCACATGATGCACATGATACACATGATGCACATGATGCACATGATACACATGATGCACATGATGCACATGATGCACATGATATGATGCACATGATGCACATGATGCACATGATGCACATGATACACATGATGCACATGATGCACATGATACACATGATGCACATGATACACATGATGCACATGATGCATATGATGCACATGATATGATGCACATGATACACATGATGCACATGATGCACATGATACACATGATGCACATGATGCACATGATGCACATGATGCACATGATACACATGATGCACATGATATGATGCACATGATGCACATGATACACATGATACACATGATATGATACACATGATACACATGATGCACATGATACACATGATGCACATGATGCACATGATACACATGATGCACATGATATGATGCACATGATGCACATGATGCACATGATACACATGATGCACATGATGCACATGATATGATGCACATGATACACATGATGCACATGATGCACATGATGCACATGATACACATGATGCACATGATGCACATGATGCACATGATGCACATGATGCACATGATACACATGATGCACATGATGCACATGATGCACATGATACACATGATACACATGATGCACATGATGCACATGATGCACATGATGCACATGATGCACATGATACACATGATATGATACACATGATACACATGATGCACATGATACACATGATGCACATGATGCACATGATATGATGCACATGATGCACATGATGCACATGATACACATGATACACATGATACACATGATGCGCATGATGCACATGATACACATGATACACATGATACACATGATGCACATGATACACATGATGCACATGATACACATGATGCACATGATGCACATGATATGATGCACATGATGCACATGATGCACATGATACACATGATGCACATGATACACATGATGCACATGATGCACATGATATGATGCACATGATACACATGATGCACATGATACACATGATGCACATGATACACATGATGCACATGATGCACATGATGCACATGATGCACATGATGCACATGATGCACATGATGCACATGATGCACATGATACACATGATGCACATGATGCACATGATACACATGATGCACATGATGCACATGATGCACATGATATGATGCACATGATGCACATGATACACATGATGCACATGATGCACATGATACACATGATGCACATGATATGATGCACATGATGCACATGATGCACATGATACACATGATACACATGATACACATGATGCACATGATGCACATGATGCACATGATGCACATGATGCACATGATGCACATGATACACATGATGCACATGATATGATGCACATGATGCACATGATGCACATGATACACATGATACACATGATGCACATGATGCACATGATGCACATGATGCACATGATATGATGCACATGATGCACATGATGCACATGATGCACATGATACACATGATGCACATGATGCACATGATGCACATGATGCACATGATGCACATGATACACATGATGCACATGATGCACATGATATGATGCACATGATACACATGATGCACATGATGCACATGATGCACATGATGCACATGATGCACATGATGCACATGATGCACATGATACACATGATGCACATGATATGATGCACATGATGCACATGATACACATGATACACATGATATGATACACATGATACACATGATGCACATGATGCACATGATGCACATGATGCACATGATGCACATGATGCACATGATGCACATGATGCACATGATATGATGCACATGATACACATGATGCACATGATGCACATGATGCACATGATACACATGATGCACATGATGCACATGATGCACATGATACACATGATGCACATGATATGATGCACATGATGCACATGATACACATGATACACATGATATGATACACATGATACACATGATGCACATGATGCACATGATGCACATGATGCACATGATGCACATGATGCACATGATATGATGCACATGATACACATGATGCACATGATGCACATGATGCACATGATGCACATGATGCACATGATGCACATGATGCACATGATACACATGATGCACATGATATGATGCACATGATGCACATGATACACATGATGCACATGATGCACATGATGCACATGATGCACATGATGCACATGATGCACATGATGCACATGATATGATGCACATGATACACATGATGCACATGATGCACATGATGCACATGATACACATGATGCACATGATGCACATGATGCACATGATACACATGATGCACATGATATGATGCACATGATGCACATGATACACATGATACACATGATATGATACACATGATGCACATGATGCACATGATGCACATGATGCACATGATGCACATGATACACATGATGCACATGATATGATGCACATGATACACATGATGCACATGATGCACATGATACACATGATGCACATGATATGATGCACATGATGCACATGATACACATGATACACATGATATGATACACATGATACACATGATGCACATGATGCACATGATGCACATGATGCACATGATACACATGATGCACATGATATGATGCACATGATACACATGATGCACATGATACACATGATGCACATGATATGATGCACATGATGCACATGATACACATGATACAAATGATATGATACACATGATACACATGATGCACATGATGCACATGATGCACATGATGCACATGATGCACATGATGCACATGATACACATGATGCACATGATATGATGCACATGATGCACATGATGCACATGATACACATGATGCACATGATGCACATGATGCACATGATGCACATGATGCACATTATGCACATAATGCACATGATGCACATGATGCACATGATACACATGATACACATGATGCACATGATGCACATGATGCACATGATGCACATGATACACATGATACACATGATGCACATGATGCACATGATACACATGATGCACATGATGCACATGATGCACATGATATGATGCACATGATGCACATGATATGATGCACATGATGCACATGATGCACATGATACACATGATACACATGATGCACATGATATGATACACATGATACACATGATACACATGATACACATGATACACATAATGCACATGATACACATGATGCACATGATGCACATGATGCACATGATGCACATGATGCACATGATGCACATGATATGATGCACATGATGCACATGATGCACATGATACACATGATACACATGATACACATGATATGATGCACATGATGCACATGATGCACATGATGCACATGATGCACATGATACACATGATGCACATGATGCACATGATACACATGATGCACATGATGCACATGATACACATGATGCACATGATGCACATGATGCACATGATATGATGCACATGATGCACATGATGCACATGATGCACATGATGCACATGATACACATGATGTACATGATATGATGCACATGATGCACATGATGCACATGATACACATGATACACATGCTGCACATGATGCACATGATGCACATGATGCACATGATATGATACACATGATACACATGATGCACATGATACACATGATGCACATGATATGATACACATGATACACATGATGCACATGATACACATGATGCACATGATGCACATGATATGATGCACATGATGCACATGATGCACATGATACACATGATGCGCATGATGCACATGATACACATGATACACATGATACACATGATGCACATGATACACATGATGCACATGATGCACATGATATGATGCACATGATGCACATGATGCACATGATGCACATGATACACATGATGCACATGATACACATGATGCACATGATGCACATGATATGATGCACATGATACACATGATGCACATGATACACATGATGCACATGATACACATGATGCACATGATGCACATGATGCACATGATGCACATGATGCACATGATGCACATGATGCACATGATACACATGATACACATGATGCACATGATGCACATGATACACATGATGCACATGATGCACATGATGCACATGATATGATGCACATGATGCACATGATGCACATGATGCACATGATGCACATGATGCACATGATACACATGATGCGCATGATGCACATGATACACATGATACACATGATACACATGATGCACATGATACACATGATGCACATGATGCACATGATATGATGCACATGATGCACATGATGCACATGATGCACATGATACACATGATGCACATGATACACATGATGCACATGATGCACATGATATGATGCACATGATACACATGATGCACATGATACACATGATGCACATGATACACATGATGCACATGATGCACATGATGCACATGATGCACATGATGCACATGATGCACATGATGCACATGATACACATGATACACATGATGCACATGATGCACATGATACACATGATGCACATGATGCACATGATGCACATGATATGATGCACATGATGCACATGATGCACATGATGCACATGATATGATGCACATGATACACATGATGCACATGATGCACATGATGCACATGATGCACATGATGCACATGATACACATGATGCACATGATATGATGCACATGATGCACATGATGCACATGATACACATGATACACATGATATGATACACATGATACACATGATGCACATGATGCACATGATGCACATGATGCACATGATGCACATGATGCACATGATACACATGATGCACATGATATGATGCACATGATGCACATGATGCACATGATACACATGATGCACATGATGCACATGATGCACATGATATGATGCACATGATGCACATGATGCACATGATGCACATGATGCACATGATGCACATGCTACACATGATGCACATGATATGATGCACATGATACACATGATGCACATGATACACATGATGCACATGATACACATGATGCACATGATGCACATGATATGATGCACATGATGCACATGATGCACATGATACACATGATACACATGATGCACATGATGCACATGATGCACATGATGCACATGATGCACATGATACACATGATGCACATGATACACATGATGCACATGATGCACATGATATGATGCACATGATACACATGATGCACATGATACACATGATGCACATGATACACATGATGCACATGATGCACATGATGCACATGATGCACATGATGCACATGATGCACATGATGCACATGATACACATGATGCACATGATGCACATGATACACATGATGCACATGATGCACATGATGCACATGATATGATGCACATGATACACATGATGCACATGATGCACATGATGCACATGATGCACATGATACACATGATGCACATGATGCACATGATACACATGATGCACATGATATGATGCACATGATGCACATGATGCACATGATACACATGATACACATGATGCACATGATGCACATGATGCACATGATGCACATGATGCACATGATACACATGATGCACATGATATGATGCACATGATGCACATGATGCACATGATACACATGATACACATGATGCACATGATGCACATGATATGATGCACATGATGCACATGATGCACATGATGCACATGATGCACATGATGCACATGATGCACATGATGCACATGATGCACATGATGCACATGATGCACATGATATGATGCACCTGATACACATGATGCACATGATGCACATGATGCACATGATGCACATGATGCACATGATACACATGATGCACATGATATGATGCACATGATGCACATGATACACATGATACACATGATATGATACACATGATACACATGATGCACATGATGCACATGATGCACATGATGCACATGATGCACATGATGCACATGATACACATGATGCACATGATATGATGCACATGATGCACATGATGCACATGATACACATGATGCACATGATGCACATGATGCACATGATATGATGCACATGATACACATGATGCACATGATACACATGATGCACATGATGCACATGATATGATGCACATGATGCACATGATGCACATGATACACATGATACACATGATGCACATGATACACATGATGCACATGATGCACATGATGCACATGATGCACATGATGCACATGATGCACATGATGCACATGATATGATGCACATGATGCACATGATGCACATGATACACATGATACACATGATGCACATGATATGATACACATGATACACATGATACACATGATACACATGATACACATGATGCACATGATATGATGCACATGATACACATGATGCACATGATACACATGATGCACATGATGCACATGATATGATGCACATGATGCACATGATGCACATGATATGATGCACATGATACACATGATGCACATGATGCACATGATGCACATGATGCACATGATACACATGATGCACATGATGCACATGATACACATGATGCACATGATATGATGCACATGATGCACATGATGCACATGATACACATGATACACATGATGCACATGATGCACATGATGCACATGATGCACATGATGCACATGATGCACATGATACACATGATGCACATGATATGATGCACATGATGCACATGATACACATGATACACATGATATGATACACATGATACACATGATGCACATGATGCACATGATGCACATGATGCACATGATGCACATGATGCACATGATACACATGATGCACATGATATGATGCACATGATGCACATGATGCACATGATACACATGATGCACATGATGCACATGATGCACATGATGCACATGCTACACATGATGCACATGATATGATGCACATGATACACATGATGCACATGATACACATGATGCACATGATACACATGATGCACATGATGCACATGATATGATGCACATGATGCACATGATGCACATGATACACATGATACACATGATACACATGATGCACACAATGCACATGATGCACATGATGCACATGATACACATGATGCACATGATACACATGATGCACATGATGCACATGATATGATGCACATGATACACATGATGCACATGATACACATGATGCACATGATACACATGATGCACATGATGCACATGATGCACATGATGCACATGATGCACATGATGCACATGATGCACATGATACACATGATGCACATGATGCACATGATACACATGATGCACATGATATGATGCACATGATGCACATGATGCACATGATACACATGATACACATGATGCACATGATGCACATGATATGATGCACATGATGCACATGATGCACATGATACACATGATACACATGATGCACATGATGCACATGATGCACATGATGCACATGATGCACATGATACACATGATGCACATGATATGATGCACATGATGCACATGATGCACATGATACACATGATACACATGATGCACATGATGCACATGATATGATGCACATGATGCACATGATGCACATGATGCACATGATGCACATGATGCACATGATGCACATGATGCACATGATGCACATGATGCACATGATGCACATGATATGATGCACATGATACACATGATGCACATGATGCACATGATGCACATGATACACATGATATGATACACATGATACACATGATACACATGATGCACATGATATGATGCACATGATACACATGATACACATGATATGATACACATGATACACATGATGCACATGATGCACATGATGCACATGATGCACATGATGCACATGATGCACATGATATGATGCACATGATGCACATGATGCACATGATACACATGATACACATGATACACATGATGCACATGATACACATGATGCACATGATGCACATGATGCACATGATGCACATGATGCACATGATGCACATGATATGATGCACATGATGCACATGATGCACATGATACACATGATACACATGATGCACATGATATGATACACATGATACACATGATACACATGATGCACATGATATGATACACATGATACACATGATACACATGATGCACATGATGCACATGATGCACATGATGCACATGATGCACATGATGCACATGATGCACATGATACACATGATGCACATGATGCACATGATATGATGCACATGATGCACATGATGCACATGATACACATGATGCACATGATACACATGATGCACATGATGCACATGATATGATGCACATGATGCACATGATGCACATGATACACATGATGCACATGATGCACATGATATGATGCACATGATGCACATGATGCACATGATATGATGCACATGATGCACATGATGCACATGATGCACATGATGCACATGATACACATGATGCACATGATGCACATGATACACATGATGCACATGATGCACATGATGCACATGATATGATGCACATGATGCACATGATGCACATGATGCACATGATGCACATGATACACATGATGTACACATGATGCACATGATGCACATGATGCACATGATGCACATGATACACATGATGCACATGATGCACATGATGCACATGATGCACATGATGCACATGATATGATGCACATGATGCACATGATGCACATGATACACATGATACACATGATGCACATGATGCACATGATGCACATGATGCACATGATACACATGATGCACATGATGCACATGATGCACATGATATGATGCACATGATACACATGATGCACATGATGCACATGATACACATGATGCACATGATGCACATGATGCACATGATACACATGATGCACATGATATGATGCACATGATGCACATGATACACATGATACACATGATATGATACACATGATACACATGATGCACATGATGCACATGATGCACATGATGCACATGATACACATGATGCACATGATGCACATGATACACATGATGCACATGATGCACATGATGCACATGATGCACATGATACACATGATGCACATGATGCACATGATGCACATGATATGATGCACATGATACACATGATGCACATGATGCACATGATACACATGATGCACATGATGCACATGATGCACATGATACACATGATGCACATGATATGATGCACATGATGCACATGATACACATGATACACATGATATGATACACATGATACACATGATGCACATGATGCACATGATGCACATGATGCACATGATACACATGATGCACATGATGCACATGATACACATGATGCACATGATATGATGCACATGATGCACATGATGCACATGATACACATGATGCACATGATGCACATGATATGATGCACATGATACACATGATGCACATGATGCACATGATGCACATGATACACATGATGCACATGATGCACATGATGCACATGATGCACATGATGCACATGATGCACATGATGCACATGATGCACATGATATGATGCACATGATGCACATGATGCACATGATGCACATGATACACATGATATGATACACATGATACACATGATGCACATGATACACATGATGCACATGATGCACATGATACACATGATACACATGATGCACAATGCACATGATGCACATGATGCACATGATACACATGATACACATGATATGATGCACATGATACACATGATGCACATGATACACATGATGCACATGATACACATGATACACATGATGCACATGATGCACATGATGCACATGATGCACATGATACACATGATACACATGCTGCACATGATGCACATGATGCACATGATATGATGCACATGATGCACATGATGCAAATGATGCACATGCTACACATGATGCACATGATATGATGCACATGATACACATGATGCACATGATACACATGATACACATGATGCACATGATGCACATGATGCACATGATGCACATGATACACATGATACACATGATATGATGCACATGATACACATGATGCACATGATACACATGATGCACATGATACACATGATACACATGATGCACATGATGCACATGATGCACATGATGCACATGATACACATGATACACATGCTGCACATGATGCACATGATGCACATGATGCACATGATGCACATGATACACATGATACACATGCTGCACATGATGCACATGATGCACATGATATGATGCACATGATGCACATGATGCAAATGATGCACATGCTACACATGATGCACATGATATGATGCACATGATACACATGATGCACATGATACACATGATACACATGATGCACATGATGCACATGATGCACATGATGCACATGATACACATGATACACATGATATGATGCACATGATACACATGATGCACATGATACACATGATGCACATGATACACATGATACACATGATGCACATGATGCACATGATGCACATGATGCACATGATACACATGATACACATGCTGCACATGATGCACATGATGCACATGATGCACATGATATGATACACATGATACACATGATGCACATGATACACATGATGCACATGATACACATGATACACATGATATGATGCACATGATACACATGATGCACATGATGCACATGATGCACATGATGCACATGATGCACATGATACACATGATGCACATGATGCACATGATACACATGATACACATGATGCACATGATGCACATGATGCACATGATACACATGATACACATGATGCACATGATGCACATGATGCACATGATACACATGATGCACATGATACACATGATACACATGATGAACATTATGCACATGATGCACATGATGCACATGATGCACATGATGCACATGATGCACATGATACACATGATGCACATGATACACATGATGCACATGATACACATGATACACATGATGAACATTATGCACATGATGCACATGATGCACATGATGCACATGATGCACATGATACACATGATACACATGATGCACATGATGCACATGATGCACATGATGCACATGATATGATGCACATGATACACATGATGCACATGATACACATGATACACACGATGCACATGATGCACATGATGCACATGATGCACATGATATGATGCACATGATACACATGATGCACATGATGCACATGATGCACATGATGCACATGATACACATGATGCACATGATACACATGATACACATGATGCACATGATGCACATGATGCACATGATACACATGATGCACATGATACACATGATGCACATGATACACATGATGCACATGATACACATGATACACATGATACACATGATGCACATGATGCACATGATGCACATGATGCACATGATGCACATGATACACATGATGCACATGATGCACATGATGCACGTTAGGCCTTGATGCACGTTAGGCTTAGTTCCTTAACTCATGACCTCGTCCCCCTTTGTTTGCAGGTCTAAGTCAGTCTCACCTTTAGCAGAAATTTGCCTCAGACAGAACGAGCTGCTCTTGGTGCTTCAGCTCTTGCAGATGAATACAACCTCTCCACGAGCCACTGCTACGCTGCCAACCACTAAAGACAGAACCTTTATCACTATATTTAGCTTTTAATTGTGTTTTTGTCAACATTTACATGGGGCTGTTATTATCATATCTTTAGCGATACGTTGGAAACCTTGTGTGTTTTACAACACTTTTACCAAATGCTCCATGTTTGTGCCTGAACTAGTGCATTTTCCTCTAAACACTGTGGATTTGTGCTATGCTCCCGCCCACTTCTTGCGCACGGCCAATCATAAGCCAGCTCAACAAAAATATTCAATGATACAGTGGGATGACAAGAAAGTCTGCATCCAATCAGAAGAGCCAATCAACAGCAAGAGCAGCCAATCAGTGGTCAGGGAAAAGCACAGAGCAGAGGAGCAGAGGGTCATCAGTCGTCTGTGCTGGGGCCCCCAGGAGCCTCTCTCTCGCTCGGAACAACAGACCCCCAGACAAAAGGGGCGTGGCCCACCGTGAAAATGTCTCTATTATTACATGTTACCTCACAATACGTTACAAGACCAAGTGCAAATGCGCTTGACTCCAAGAAGAGACATCTCAAGGCCAGACGAGAGGCAAAGACCGTCTGCAGGACATCTCAGGATCTTCTGTTCAATTTAGATTTGTATTCTTTGAAAATATTTACAACTTCTCCATGTTGTTTTTTTGTTGCTTCTCCTGTCCTTATGTGGGCCCAGGATACAAAGCCACATGATGATGTGGCGAGCCACATGATAGGGCGCGGCCCCATGTTGCATGGTCTCAATACCTTATATGCTGTCTCCTACCTTTTATTATTAATTCTTCATATGGATTTCTCAGTCAATTGTGACAAATGTGTTCATATTTAAGAGAAATGGGACTATTTATAGAACCGTTTGAGTTTAGCTCTTGAAACATGGGAGCAAAGGCAAAAGTGTAGCATTTCAATTTTTATCCAGGGTATTTTAATGCCGTACTATGGGACATCTCCATGGAGATGCCTCCACCAGAAAAGTTATATAGTGCATTTTAAATTGTATTTATAGTATTTAGAGTGTTTGATCTGCTTTTTAATCTGTAACAATTTGAAGTGGCCTATTCTCCTACCACAGGCTGGGGATTCAAGAGAGTCGGCACCGCCCTGGGCTCTCTGAGCAGAAGGAGAAGCTGTGAACGTGCAGAAGGAGAAGCTGTGAACGTGCAGAAATGACTGCACCATCCCTGAAGTACTGCTGTATTGCAACAGTTGTGCTCCATAACAGTGCGTGTGTTGGAGGCTCCCATTATCCTGATGCTGTCCCTGGGGCCGCTCTACAACATGGATGCATTTCTCATCATTAACAGCTGTAAGGGCCTCACCATCACACCATGGTCTGGACGCATGGGTGGGTCTGTGATGGAGGTCCACAGAGACACGGGGCTCATAGTGTAATACAGAGGACATTTGGGTTGTTATGTTGCTCCTGTTTAACACTTGTGCTGCCCTCAAACATAGTGCATAGGTTCATTTTTTCTTTTATTTTTATACTATTTATTTTGACGCCTGTGGGTCGTCCAGACCCAAAGACACAAGGCACAAGAGCTATAATACCAAGTGTATTGTTTATGACAAGAAGAGTTGGATTGAAAGAACAGAACAGTGTAATCATCGTCTCATGTCGGCACTTTAACCTCATTTGTTTTCCAATTTCTGAAACTTTTTGTTTTTTGAGGGGAGAGACTCTCTGGGGGTCTCACACATCCAACCTCCCTCTGACCCGTCACTGAGTCAGGGTAAGAGGGGAGTCCCCTAACATGTCCTCAAGCTTCCCCAGTGTAAAGTGTTCTCATGTGCGTTCCATTACAGTCGTGCAGAGAGCATGAAGTCACACGATAGAGAAGCAGATCGTCCACAGAAATGAAGAGACTTCTGGGATGACGCAGGATTAGCCAAGTTGTCCTGTTTTGTCTCCACCGATTTTGCTTTAAAAACTTCAGTTTCATCCACAAAACCCCAAAGGGTCTGGTGACCAGTGCAATGATGACGCTCTCTACACCCGACGCCCTGACATTAAAAAGAAGACGCCGTCACAAATCGTGTCTTAGATGCAGAAAATGAGTGACTTTGAAGACGTGTCACTAACAAGACACTTCACACCGAGGACGAGAAAATCCTTCACACCAAAAGCATCCATCCTGAAGCACAAAGTAAAAGAAACAAAAGAGTTATTTATGAGCTGGAAGTGGAAATCCAGACAAGAAATACACGATGGAGCTAAAAGACACTACACATAGTACACACAGTACACACAATACACACAATACACACAGTACACATAGTACACACAGTACACACAGTACACATAGTACACACAATACACACAGTACACACAATACACACAGTACACACAGTACACACAGTACACACAGTACACACAATACACACAGTACACACAATACACACAGTACACACAGTACACACAGTACACACAATACACACAGTACACACAATACACACAATACACACAGTACACACAATACACACAGTACACACAGTACACACAATACACACAGTACACGCAATACACGCAGTACACACAGTACACACAGTACACACAATACACACAGTACACGCAATACACGCAGTACACACAGTACACACAGTACACACAATACACAGAGTACACACAATACACACACTACACGCAGTACACACAGTACACACAGTACACACAGTACACACAATACACACAGTACACACAATACACACAGTACACACAATACACACAGTACACACAGTACACACAGTACACGCAGTACACACAGTACACACAGTACACACAATACACACAGTACACACAGTACACACAATACACACAATACACGCAGTACACACAGTACACACAGTACACACAATACACACAGTACACGCAATACACGCAGTACACACAGTACACACAGTACACACAATACACAGAGTACACACAATACACACACTACACGCAGTACACACAGTACACACAGTACACACAGTACACACAGTACACACAGTACACACAATACACACAGTACACACACTACACACACTACACACACTACACGCAGTACACACAGTACACACAGTACACGCACTACACGCAGTACACACAGTGCACACAATACACACAGTACACACAGTACACACAGTACACGCACTACACGCAGTACACACAGTGCACACAGTACACACAGTACACACAGTACACACAATACACACACTACACACACTACACACACTACACACACTACACGCAGTACACACAGTACACACAATACACACAGTACACACAGTACACACAGTACACACAATACACACAGTACACACAGTACAGGCCACAGCAGATATATAAGATATATGTCATTTTGCCTCCCTACAAGTTGCAGGGCAAGTATGAGGACGCCAGCACTTTTCATGGAGTGGACCTTTTTCTACCTTTATGTTTCCTTATTGCCGTTTGGCTTTTTTAAAAATGTATTTTGCATCTGTTTTTCTAAATGATCATTATTTTGCTCTTATTCCCCTTCTCTCATCTCCCTCCCCAAGTGCTAGAGTCCACAGTTCATCTAGCAATATCTATGTAAGACATAATGAGCACAAATATGAATATGATTTCATGGAATGTGAGAGGGATTTCTAATAAAACTAAAAGATATAAAATAAAACGATGACACATCTGTGATGAGTGTGACAGCTCGACTCAGGAAACTCACTTAAATGAAATAGAATCATAGAATCAGTCCAATTAAAACAGAGATGGGTGGGGCAGGTTTACTCCGCCCATGGGAGGAGTTGGTATACTCATTTCCAAAAGACTTAAATTCACAATATCAAAACAGATTAGGGATTAAAATGGCAGATGTATCATCTGTGCACATCTGTTTATGCTCCAAACACTGGACAAAATGTATTTTTATCCAAATTGATCTTATTATTAGCAGATGGTGATCTGACCCTGGTCATTGATGCGGCTGTTGAGAGGTCAAAAGGTCACATCACATGGGAGTGATTCTCTGGCTCGAGTTGATACTTGACGAAAAAAGAAAACTTAAAACAAAAGAATGATCTCAATAAAAAACTCAAACAGCTGGAAATAGAACACATGTCAGACCCAGTGACTCTCCACAGAGCTGACACGTAAAACAGAATAACAAACACTTCATGAAGAGAACGCTTTTGCACTCTTTCAACTAAGAAAACTATTTCATGAGTCTGGGGACAAAATGCTGGCCTTAAAACTTAAACAATATGAAAATTGATAATCTCATCAATCAATGATTGGTAATGATATAGTGATTAACGACCCCACACTCATGAATCAAGCATTTACGAAATACCAGTCATCCTTATGAATCAGAGTGTGGCTGAGGAAAAACCTGTTCAAATGTATAAATTAAACCTTGGATTAAAGCCTTGGCCTAACACCAGGTCATGTCGGCTTTACAATAGAAAGATATTCTTGCACCAAACCTGACTTTATTATTGAATGATATAATAGATAAACAGTCTGTGTCCCGTGTCTTAATTACCACACCCTCCAATCTCACCTTGACCCCGCCCCCTTCCAGTGGAAACTCACGAGTGTGAAATACATTGGAATCAAAGTTCAATATCCTGTTGAAACCTTGTTTGAACTAACCACAGAAGACTCACACCATTTTAGAATAACCTTTATGATGTTTATCCCATTTATCCCACTGAGATTCCCCCTAATGCTTCAGAGAAAACAACAACTATTTACAGATATTTTAATGGAAACGTGTGAAAGCTCCAATAAGTCTTTAAAAACGTATTCAGCCCCTAATAAAGCCAGACATTTATTTATATTACATTACATATAATTCTAGACATACATATGAGGATCTATAACTGCCCCACACCGGGAAAAGAACCAAACGTTTTAAATCTAAAAATATACAGCTCAAAGTATTGAGCTTATATTACACCATCTGTCTTAAATAAAATGGATAATAAATGATCAAATCTTTGCTGGCGGATTCCACTGTGTCACACTCACGACTCATGGGATCCACCCCACAAGTCCAAAGGTTCACAAGTCCAAAGGTTCACAAGTCCAAAGGTTCACAAGTCCAAAGGTTCACTAGTCCGAACCCTAACCCTAACCTTCGGACTTGTGAACCTTCGGACTACTGAACCTTCGGACTAGCGAACCTTCGGACTAGAGAACCTTCCGACTTGTGAACCTTCCGACTAGTGAACCTTCGCACTTGTGAACCTTCGGACTAGCGAACCTTTGGACTAGAGAACCTTCCGACCTGTGAACCTTCGGACTTGTGAACCTTCGGACTTGTGAACCTTCGGACTAGCGAACCTTCGGACTAGAGAACCTTCCGACTAGTGAACCTTCCGACTAGTGAACCTTCGCACTTGTGAACCTTCGGACTAGAGAACCTTCCGACTAGTGAACCTTCCGACTAGTGAACCTTCCGACTAGTGAACCTTCGCACTTGTGAACCTTCGGACTAGAGAACCTTCCGACTAGTGAACCTTCCGACTAGTGAACCTTCCGACTAGTGAACCTTTGCACTTGTGAACCTTCGGACTAGCGAACCTTCGGACTAGAGAACCTTCGGACTTGTGAACCTTCGAACTTGTGAACCTTCGCACTTGTGAACCTTCGGACTAGCGAACCTTCGGACTAGTGAACCTTCCGACTTGTGAACCTTCGCACTTGTGAACCTTCAGACTAGCGAACCTTCGGACTAGTGAACCTTCCGACTTGTGAACCTTCGGACTAGTGAACCTTCCGACTTGTGAACCTTCGCACTTGTGAACCTTCGGACTTGTGAACCTTCGCACTTGTGAACCTTCGGACTAGCGAACCTTCGGACTAGTGAACCTTCCGACTTGTGAACCTTCGCACTTGTGAACCTTCAGACTAGCGAACCTTCGGACTAGTGAACCTTCCGACTTGTGAACCTTCGGACTAGTGAACCTTCCGACTTGTGAACCTTCGCACTTGTGAACCTTCGCACTTGTGAACCTTCGCACTTGTGAACCTTCGGACTAGCGAACCTTCGCACTTGTGAACCTTCGGACTTGTGAACCTTCGGACTTGTGAACCTTCGGACTAGCGAACCTTCGGACTAGCGAACCTTCGGACTAGTGAACCTTCGGACTTGTGAACCTTCGGACTAGTGAACCTTCGGACCCGTGAACCTTCGGACCCGTGGACCTTCGGACCAGTGAACCTTCGGACTAGCGAACCTTCGGACTTGTGAACCTTCGGACTTGTGAACCTTCGGACTTGTGAGCCTTCGGACATGTCAAATGTATTATTTTAATTAACTGGAAAAAAAACGTAAGAAAAACATTTTTAAAGATTTCCTGGACTTATTTTTTTCTGGACATTGACCCTGGACCATGGACTACATCTAAACTCCATTTGGAACAAAGGGAACAAAATAAAGGTCAATACATTACAATTATAATAATGCACTATGAACATATATCTACATGTATTTGTATCTGTGTTGATGGCCATATGGATGTATATGCTGCAGGTGCCTAATAAGCCTAAGCATACAGTGTATGTCACTGAATATGTACACATGTACATGTACACACGTGTACACATGTACACACATGTACACACATGTACACACATGTACACATGTACACACATGTACACATGTACACACGTGTACAAATGTACACACATGTACACACGTGTACACACAGGTACACATGTACACATGTACACATGTACACACATGTACACACATGTACACACGTGTACACATGTACACACATGTACACACATGTACACACGTGTACACACGTACACACATGTACACACGTGTACACATGTACACACATGTACACACATGTACACACATGTACACATGTGTACATGTACACACGTGTACATGTACACACATGTATACACGTGTACACGTGTACATGTGTGTACATGTGTGTACATGTATACATGTGTGTACATGTGTGTAGATGTGTGTACATGTGTACACGTGTGTACATGTGTGTGTATGTGTGTACATGTGTGTACATATGTACACGTGTGTACATGTACACGTGTGTACATGTGTGTACATGTGTACACGTGTGTACACGTGTGTACATGTGTGTACATGTGTACATGTGTACCTGTGTGTACACGTGTGTACATGCGTACATGTGTACATGTGTACCTGTGTGTACATGTGTGTACATGTGTGTATATGTGTGTACATATGTATATGTGTGTACATGTGTGTACATGTGTCTACATGTGTGTACATGTGTGTACATGTGTGTACATGTGTGTACATGTGTGTACATGTGTACACGTGTGTACATGTGTGTACATGTGTGTACATGTGTGTACATGTGTGTACATGTGTGTACATGTGTGTATATGTGTGTACATATGTATATGTGTGTACATGTGTACATGTGTGTACATGTGTGTACATGTGTGTGTATGTGTGTACACATGTACACATGTGTGTACATGTGTGTACATGTGTGTACATGTGTGTACATGTGTGTACATGTGTGTATGCATGTGAATATTAGTGCAAATGTATGTTAACTTCCAGGAACTCTAAACTGTACCCCCTTTTTATTTGTATTGTTATTTTTTTATTCATTACATAGAGTATTTTGTGTGTAATCCCTCATTCGTCCAGGAGGGGTCCACTGTAGAAAAAGGTTCAGTTGTTTCATCTGGACTCAGTTTTAGAAAAAATAAGATGTTTCGACTCTCAATCCAAGAGTCATCGTCAATTCGAGAATTTGCGAAAGCCCCGCCCAACGCAAGTAGAAGAAAAAGTAGTTTGTTTCAACAGAAACTTACTCCTCTTGTTTATTATCAGGCCTTTAATGGGCCAAAAGTCTCCCTTTTGTTTTTTTTGTTTGTTTTGTCTCTCTCTCTCTCTCTCTCTCTCTCTCTTTCAAACCATCTTTTCTCCTGCTTAAAATCTTCACCTCACTGTCTTCAAACGAGTGATTAGTCTCTTCACTGGCTCCTGTCCAGTTTAGAATCACATTTAAACTCCTCCTCCTGACTTACAACACCATAAATGACATGGCCCCTCCCACCTCAAAGATGCTATAGAACCATCTCATCCAAATAGAGCTCTTTGCTCTCAAAATGCTGGCCTTCTGGTGGTGCCGAGAGTCTCTAAAAGCACAGTAGGAGGTAGAGCCTTCTGGTGGTGCCAAGAGTCTTTAAAAGCACAGTAGGAGGTAGAGCTCCTGTGTAACAAGCCTGGCTCAACAGCTACAACACAAACAAAAGTGTGGGGAAAATGGCTACAAACGCTCGGGTTGTTTAAGATTTATTTTATTTGAACAAATATACGTAATAAAGAAAGCCATTACAAACAGAAGTACAACGTGTAATGTATCTGGAACCAAAGTTGAAGACAGAAATCAAACGGGATTAGCTGGGGAAGAGAGCAGAGAAGTGAGTCTAAGCACAAACCATTTATCTGACTCAGGTGCCACCGATCAGGCCCCGCCCCTGCCTGCCATGGGGAGCCTCCCACAACAGGCCGGGGTGGGGCCGTGACACCCCCCTCCTTAAAATGAGGGTTCTACTCTCATTCAAAAATATGGCCACTTACATTAAGGCGACAAACAAAACAATACCCGTGCAAACAGTAACTCCAGCATCCTTCCGCCTGCTGTCTTTGTCTATATTTTATATTTAATTTCACTTGCATCTGTTCATTGTCTTTTCTTCTTCTCACTCCCTTCTGTCCCAGAGGACCTGTGGATCCAGATGATCCTCTCCTGGTGAAGCCGTCTCTACTCCATATGAACTGTCCTTCATCTACCTGAAGAACTGGTTCTCCTCCTGAAGAACTGGTTCTCCTCCTGAAGATCTGGTTCTCCTCCTGAAGAACTGGTTCTCCTCCTGAAAAACTGGCTCTCCTCCTGAAGAACTGGCTCTCCTCCTGAAGAACTGGTTCTCCTCCTGAAGATCTGGTTCTCCTCCTGAAGAACTGGTTCTCCTCCTGAAAAAACTGGCTCTCCTCCTGAAGAACTGGCTCTCCTCCTGAAGAACTGGTTCTCCTCCTGAAGATCTGGTTCTCCTCCTGAAGAACTGGTTCTCCTCCTGAAAAACTGGTTCTTCTCCTGAAGAACTGGCTCTCCTCCTGAAGAACTGGTTATCCTCCTGAAGAACTGGTTCTCCTCCTGAAGAACTGGTTCTCCTCCTGAAGAACTGGTTCTCCTCCTGATGAACTGGTTCTCCTCCTGATGAACTGGTTCTCCTCCTGAAGAACTGGTTCTCCTCCTGAAGAACCGGTTCTCCTCCTGAAGATCTGGTTCTCCTCCTGAAGATCAGGTTCTCCTCCTGAAGAACTGGTTCTCCTCCTGAAGATCTGGTTCTCCTCCTGAAGAACTGGTTCTCCTCCTGAAAAACTGGCTCTCCTCCTGAAGAACTGGCTCTCCTCCTGAAGAACTGGTTATCCTCCTGAAGAACTGGTTCTCCTCCTGATGGACTGGTTCTCCTCCTGATGAACTGGTTCTCCTCCTGATGAACTGGTTCTTCTCCTGAAGAACTGGTTCTCCTCCTGAGTAGCTACAACTCCTCTGTCTCTCTCTCCTTCATGTGGAACTGCTCCAGGTTTATATATTTTCTCAAGGAGGTTTTTGTAGTTTGTCCTGCAGAAAGAGGGTCTAAGGACAGAGGACTCTGGGGCATTGTCCCTCGTCCCTATGAACATAGTTTAATCTGTTCTTTTCTGTCGCCCTCAGAGTCAGCCGTTGTGACAAAAATAAATGTAATTGAATTGAAACATGGTTAATACAATGGCATCTGAAAAATTACAAAAAAGTCTATTTAAATGTTAACGGCATATTGAGTCCATTAAGTGGGTTAGGTAACCCTAACCCTAACCCTAACCCAACAAAGATGAGAAAAGGAAAAAAATATGTATATACAAAAACAAACCCAGCAGTTTCAGGAACCGTGGTACTGCCATATAGCCTCATGGCTAACACTAACCCTAACCTTAACCCTAACCCTAACTCTGACCCTGACCCTGACCCTGACCCTGACCCTAACCCTAACCCTAACCTTAACCCTAACCTTAACCCTAACCCTAACCCTAACTCTGACCCTGACCCTGACCCTGACCCTGACCCTAACCCTAACCCTAACCCTAACCTTAACCCTAACCTTAACCCTAACCTTAACCCTGACCCTAACCCTAACCCTAACCCTAACCTTAACCCTGACCCTGACCCTAACCCTAACCTTAACCCTGACCCTAACCCTAACCCTAACCCTAACCCTAACCTTAAATCTGACCCTAACCCTAACCCTAACCTTAACCCGGCGCGGTCTAAAATGGCGCGGTCATGGTGCGGAAACAGCAGTTTCAGGAGCCGCGGCACAAAATAACATGGCAGTTTCGGCCACGCCCCGCGGCTCTGTAGACACTCCCTTTAAATAACTAGGAACATCAAAAATGTACTACATTTGGTTATAACAGACTTTAATATTCCTCATACAGGGGCCAACATAAGAAGGGAGGGGCCATATTGATCTCAGCAGAATGGCCTTTGAACAGAGTTATGTGGGGGGTCCTTGTTCTCTCCAGGTGGGTGGGGGGTCCTTGCCCTCTCCAGTTGGGTGGGGGGTCCTTGTTCTCTTCAGGTGGGTGGGGGGTCCTTGCCCTCTCCAGGTGGGTGGAGAGTCCTTGTTCTCTCTAGGTGGGTGGGGGGTCCTTGTCCCAAGTGGAGGAGTTCAAGTATCTCGGGGTCTTGTTCAGAGTGAGTGAAGGATGGAGCGTGAGATTGACAGTTGGATCGGCGCAGCGGCTGCAGTGATGCAGTCGCTGCATCGACTGTTGTGGTGAAGAAGGAGCTGAGTCCAAAGACACAGCTCTGGATTTACTGGTCGGTCTACGTTCTGACCTCACCTATGGTCATGAGCTTTAGGTAATGACCAAAAGGACAAGATTGTGGCTACAAGCGGTCGAAGTGTGTCCTCCGCCGGGAGGCTGGGCGCTCCCTTAGAGATAGGATGAGGAGCTCAGTCACACAAGGGGAGCTCGGAGTAGAGCCGCTGCTCCTCCAGCTGAGGTGGCTCCTGGGCTCCTCCCTGAGGAGGTGTTTTGGGCATGTCCCACCAGGAAGAGGCCCCAGGGAAGACGTTGGAGGGACTATGTCTCTCGGCTGGCCTGGGAATGCCTCGGGATCCCCCCGGAGGAGTTGGAAGAAGTGTCTGGGGAGGGGGAAGTCTGGTAGTCCCTGCTTAGACTGCTGCCCCCGCGACCCGGCCCCGGATAAGCAGAAGAAGATGGATGGATGGATGTTTCCTGACTTAATTAAATGAGTTGTCTCCCTCTGGACACATATGAACAATAAATAATAATTTGTTGGGTTTTGGTTTGGGATGAAGTCTGTTTTCATCGATATGAGGAATGTGTTTCATAAGAAAGTTCAAAATACCTCCCAGCTTTTATAACGCTACAGAACACCATGTTTTGTGGTGCACCTGGAGCCGTGCCGGATCCTGTCTCTGCAGATATCCATCAGACAAACATAAAGCTCCTGTCTCCTGCTGAAGAAAATGCTTTCATAGAATTTCAGTTATTATAACCTGCTAAATAATGTTTTGGGGACAGCAGCAGATTTCTTCCCAGAATGGTTTATTTAACAAACAGAAAGTCAGAGAACAAACAGTAGTAGATTAACAGCAATTCAGCAAATGGAGAGTTAAATAGTCACATTCTCCCCTGTCTTTAGACAACTCTCACTCCCACAGACGGAGAGACTGTGGGGCCAGAACCACCAGGAGGAGAAAGGGAGGTTCATGGAGGCAGATGAAGAGCATCAAGGTCACATGGTCGGCATCAGCATCTGGAACAGTAGCACTCCATATATAAAGTGTGAGAAAAAAGGATTTCTCATTTCAGAATTCAGAATCCACAAACTGCATCAGTTGTGTTGAAATACAATGCTGCAGTTGTCCACCAGGGGGCTCGGACCTCTGATTATCGGGAGTCGGATCCAGGAGGCAACAAATATGAATCTGCATTAGAACGGTGTGAAGTTTGTGTAGTTGCAAATATCATTAGATGGGCCTTATGATGGAAAAGATAAGCCTTTATTTGTCCACACAATGTGGAAATTCCAGTGTTGCAACACAAAGTAAGTACAGAAGTAAAAGATCAGATAAGTTATAGAAAGTTTTAAAGCTTTCTTAATAGAAAAGCTCTTATAAAAAAACTGAAAAAAAAAACATGGACCATATGGGAAGTTTACTTTGGACTTGTGCAATGTGTACAGTAATGTGTACAGTAATGTGTACAGTACAGTAATGTGTACAGTAATGTGTACAGTAATGTGTACAGTAATGTGTACAGTACAGTAATGTGTACAGTAATGTGTACAGTAAGGTAATGTGTACAGTACAGTAATGTGTACAGTAATGTGTACAGTAATGTGTACAGTACAGTAATGTGTACAGTAAGGTAATGTGTACAGTACAGTAATGTGTACAGTAATGTGTGCAGTACAGTAATGTGTACAGTAATGTGTACAGTACAGTAATGTGTACAGTAATGTGTACAGTACAGTAATGTGTACAGTAATGTGTACAGTAATGTGTACAGTACAGTAATGTGTACAGTAAGGTAATGTGTACAGTACAGTAATGTGTACAGTAATGTGTACAGTACAGTAATGTGTACAGTAAGACGAGCAGAGGAGAAAGTGCACGCACTGCCTCCGTCAGGAAGTCAGTGCTCCCCCTGCGGGTGGAGTCAGTGCTCCACCTGCAGGTGGAGTCAGTGCACCACCTGCACAGCAACAAAACTTATATAACACAAACTATCCTACATGAAAAAATAGAGAAGAAAAAAATATATACATTCACATATATCCACATATTACTTCAGATCCATGTATATAAAAAGGTGGTGGAGAACGACCGAGCCAAGGTCCTCTGGGACGTCCAGACACAGACAGACCATGGCCCAGGAGCCGTTCTTTGCCCTGAAACCGCGCAGAGGCATCGCTGTGATTTTAGATCTGGCACAGAGATGTAGACTGGACAGGGCAGTGCGCACTTATGCACAGACTTAGTGAACGACTGTAGACTATTGTAACGTCCCTTCGGGTTCCGTTGAGCAGTTAAAGACTTCATGCACTTATTAGTTTATTTTTACCAACAATTATCATCGGAAGTTGCTTTACAAATATTGTGCACGGAGTATGATGAATCTCTGCGGGACCGATATTCACTACAGCCCGATATATCCTTCTCAACTCATTGTCACCATCGAAGGAGATAAACACATCTACACTAGTGCAGTAGGGTTGGTAGGGTTACAGCAAACATACAATTAATTTAGACTTTTTTATGCCTTCAAAGTTAAAAAATAAATAAATTACCTACCTACCCACTTGAAAAATGTTGGTCGGGTTACAGCAAACATACAATTAATTTGGGGCAGCACTATAATAACTCCTTATTTATAAGTACCAATAGAAGTCAAAGGATTTTTTCAACATATCGAAGCTTTCCATTTGATTCTTTTTAAAAAACTTTTGTTGCCTTTTGTTATTCAAATCTTGAATTTTAAATCGGAGCGGTTTGGCTTAAAGCTTTGATCATAAGCCAACCAGATTAGTATTCTTATCTCTTTGTTCATTGTATATGTTTTGATTAGCTTCTTCCATGTCATAAGCGTAGATTATACCCATGGGTTCTCAACTTCCTCCAGGTTATCCAGCCGTTTGTCATCTGCCAGTAAGGCCTGCACCGAACCTCCGGCACAGCATTGCATTCAATATGTTTCCATTGCGCCTCGTATTCTGGGTCACACCATCAGTGCTCTGATCTGGGCTGAGATAAACGTAGTTTTTCCGACATGGTAGGCCCCAACCACCTTTTTCTTTTGCTAGAGTCTTAAATCGGACACAGGGTCTTTTACCATGACATATGAATCTGGAAATTGCTTTATTCCATTCATCAAACAGCCGGTTGGGAATAGGAGTTGGCAGAGTCTGGAATAGGTAGAGAAATCTGAGTTAATTTTGATTGATTCAATCCTTGACTTAGACTAAAACATGGTATAAGGTTCCATTTTTCAAGGTCTGATTTTATAGAGAAGAAGAGGGGGGTAAAGAGTCTTTATGGAGGGTTAAACCTAAGTATTTGAGGGATTCTGTTTGCCATTTGAATGGGTAAGTCATTTGAAATGTCAATGGGGGTTGCCAGTAGGATAAAAAGTTTTTTTTTTATGTTCAGTTTGTATCCAGACATTGGCCCAGTATCATAAAAAGATGCATCACTTCAGGTACAGAAATCTCTGGCTTGGTCAAAAATAGTAAAATATCATCTGCATATGAGGCAAATTTATGTTCCATCCCGTAAATTGTAACACTGTGAATTGTTTCTGATTGTCTAATATATATTAGTTCCAAATACAAAGCAAACAGGAGAGAAGACCAAGCACAGCCCTGCCTCCAGTGTTGTGCCTAATTAAAGGCGCAATGGACGGTTTTTCGGCGATTTGAGAACGCAGGTGGAAGTGCGCATGCGCACTCCCCCGTGCACATGCCACTCCCCCGTGCTCATGCCACTCCCCCGTGCTCATGCCACTCCCCCGTGCTCATGCCACTCCCCCGTGCTCATGCCACTCCCCCGTGCACATGCCACTCCCCCGTGCTCATGCCACTCCCCCGTGTGGACTGATACAACACACACGTGTGTTTGTTTATTAGCACAACGGAGCGCATCACATCGCTCGTCTCCCGTAGATTTCTGTCCACTTCTGCGTCAGCTCGAACTGTCTTTCTCCGTCTTCATTTTGCCCCGTACACTGAGGGAACTATATTATGATAGATCCATGCGCTTAGGCACGCGGAAACGTGGGGACGAGCCTGACGCGGCTGCAGGTGAGCGACAGGTGCGTTTTATGATTGATACGTGGCAGGACAAATGATTTATCCACAACACGAGGAAATATGATACAAAATTTGCTGAAAAAAATCGTCCATTCCACCTTTAATTAATAATTTTGAACACACTGTATTACTGCCGACGAACGATACTGTGAACGCGTTCTTTCTGGTGTCTGTGAACGGCACGTTCATTCTTTTTAATTTCATTCAATAAAGTGTCAGATTTCTAGAGACTTCCTTAAATCACCGATGGTCACATGACCATTCCACATTTACAATTCACAAGCAGGTCTTAGAGGACAGAGATGCAAATGGCACAGGCAAAAGGACAACCAGAGAATACAGGGTTTACATTTACATTTTGACTGCCGACACCTTAGAGAACAGGCTCGTCCTGGACACCCGTGGTTCCTTTTATTCGATTGGGAAGGCAGGAAGTTTACCGGCTCTGAAGAACAAAAGCAGCTGATTGCTCTGGTGTGAGGGCGTGGCCCTGTGTCCAGACATGTAGATGTCAGGCTGTGACTTTGGGCGTCACAAAAATGAATTGAATTGAATTAGAATTGAATCGAAATTGAAACCAGGCAGAGGGCCAGATTCTTCTTCTTATTTTTCCATAACAGCCCTACGACCAGTTACAAGGAGTCGCCCTACGACCAGTTACAAGGAGTCGCCCTAAGAACAGTTAAGATAAGATAAGATAAGTTAATCCTTTAACATCACACAAGGGGACATGTGGTGGTTCCACTGCAGTAGAAACAGGAGGAAAGGACAAATTATAGAAGTTTCAAACACACTCTTAATAGAACTCTTATGAACAAAACAAAAAACTTATGAACAAAACTCCTCTCCTATCTTAATAGAGAATGGAGGGGGGGAATAAATAAAATAAAATAGATAAAAAAATAAAAAATAAAAATCATATAATAATAATAAAATAATGATAATAGAATAAAATAAAAATAAAATAAAATAAAGTAAAAATAACTAGCACAAGACTAGGTAATACTATTAACAGGTAAGTAAACCGTATAAAAAACAAAATAGAACACTCTTATTTACAGGTATTGCACATGGTTACATCAGTATTGCACATGTTCAGGACTGACAGTGTTTGTTATAAAGTCTGACAGCAGCAGGAAGGAAAGACCTGCGAAACCTTTCCTTCACACAGCGAGGGTGGATCAGTCTCTCACTGAAGCTGCTCTCCAGAGCGGAGAGAGTGTCCTGCAGGGGGTGACACTCATGGTCCAGCATAGATGTGAATCTAGCCAGGACCCTTCTGTCCACCACCTCCTGCACCGAGTCCAGAGCACAGCCCAGGACGGAGCTGGACTTCTTGATGACTTTGTCCAGCCTCTTCCTCTCCCTCTCTGTGATGCTGCTGCTCCAGCAGGCCACACCGTACAGGAGGGCTGATGCCACCACAGAGTCGTAGAAGGTCTTCAGGAGTGGCCCTGTCACTCCAAAAGACCTGAGTCTCCTCAGGAGGTAGAGCCGACTCTGGCTCTTCCTGTACAGTCTGTGTTATGAGTCCAGTCCAGTTTGTGGTTCAGATGAACACCCAGGTACTTGTATGAGTCACTCTCTCAGTGTCCCGTCCCTGGATGTTCACTGGTGAGGGGGCAGTAGAGTGGCGTCTGCGGAAGTCCACCACCATCTCCTTGGTCTTCCCCGCGTTGATGAGGAGGTGGTTCCGCTGACACCAGTCCACAAAGTCCTGCTCCAGTCCCCTGTACTCCACATCATCGTCGTCCGTGATGAGTCCGATGTTGGCATAGTCATCAGTGAACTGCTGCAGGACACAGCTGTTCGGGTCGTGTCTGAAGTCTGCAGTGTAAAGGGTGAAGAGAAAGGGCGCGAGAACAGTGCCCTGGGGCCTCCACACTGCAGGTCCGAGTGTCAGACACACAGTCCCGGGCTCTCACAAACTGGGGTCGGTCCGTGAGGTAGTCCAGGATCCACTCTGCCAGGTCATACTCCACACCAGCCGTCTCCAGCTTGTCCCTCAGGAGCAGCGGCTGGATGGTGTTGAAGGCGCTGGAGAGATCGAAGAACAGGATCCTCACAGAGCTGCCAGGCTTCTCCAGGTGAGAGAGAGAGCGGTGCAGCAGGGAGATGACGGCGTCCTCCACTCCGATGCCAGGCCGGTATGCGAACTGCAACTGGTCCATGGCTGAGCTCACGGTGGAGCGGAGGTGGTCCAGGACTAGCCGCTCCAGTGTCTTCATCAGGTGGGACGTGAGAGCCACCGGCCTGAAGCTGTTGAGGTCTTTGGCGCATGGTGTCTTGGGCACAGGTACCAGACAGGAGGTCTTCCAGACCTGTGGTCCCACCCTCAGCTTCAGGCTCATGTTGAAGACATGCTCCATAACTCCACACAGTTCATCTGCGCAGGACTTAAGAAGCCTGGAGCTGATGCCATCAGGTCCTGCTGCCTTCCTCACTTTAATCCTCTTCAGCTCACTCCTCACCTGTGCTGCTGTGACAGTCAGTGGTTGGCAGGGGGACTGTGTGCTGGGGGGACGGGTGAGTCCAGGCGAAGTGGGGAGCTGATGGGCCAGAGCAGAGGTGTGAAGAGGAACGGGAGTGGGCTATTGTCCGGCTGTGGAAGAGGGAGCATGCAGCTGTGCAGGGGGAGAGGTGGGTGATTGATCAAATCTCAAAAAGTGCAAATTTAAATCATTCACCCACTGTTGATCCCCCTCTGTCTGGGCAGGGGGGGTTTGAAGCCTGAGATGGTTTTCAGGCTCCTCCACACTCCCTGAATGTTCTTTTACTGCAGCTGCTCCTCCATCCTCCTCTTGTAGCCGGCTTCCGCCTGCCTGATCTTCCTCCTCAGCTCCTTCTGCACAGTCCTCAGCTCCTCCTTGTTCCCTGACCTGAAGGCTCTCTTCTTCTCCTTCAGCAGAGCCTTCAGTTCACGGTTAATCCATGGCTTGTTGTTTTGATTGTTTTGTGTTCTCAAAACAAAAAATTATATAGTCTGTGATGCACTCTGTGATGGTGTTGATGTCCTCCCCATGGTTGTAAAGCTCGGTCCAGATAGTGGTGCTGAAGCAGTCCCTCAGAGCCTCCTCGCTCTCAGCAGACCACATCCTCACCACACGGGGCACCACAGGCTGCCTGCGCACAATAGGTTCATACACAGGCCGCAGATGTACTGCTACTACTACTGCTACTGCTACTAGCTGCCCAGGGGAGGGAGGGGGGAAGAGGAATAAGCCTCCTTGGTGTTGGCAAGGAATAAATCCAATGTTTTATTGTCTCTGGTGGGGCAGGTAACATACTGGGTGTATGTTGGCAGGACAGAAGAGGGAGAAGAGTGGTTAAAGTCACCGGAGATGAGGAACAGAGCCTGTGGGTGTTTTGCAATCTGCTTGTGATGGAGAACAATGCTTCACAGGCATTGTCAGCGTTAGCAGACGGGGCTACGTACACTGCTATTACTATAACATGTTAGAACTCCCGGGGCAGATAATATGGCCTCATGCTAACGGCTAACAGTTCAATGTCTCTGCTACACAGTTGTTCTTTGACTGTGACGTGGTTTGATCGACACCACTTCTCATGCGCAAACATCGCGAGGCCTCCTCCTCTTCTCTTTCCGCTCTCCTTTGTTCTGTCTGCGCAGGAGATGAAAATGGTCCAAAGCAACAGTTTGATCCGGAATTTCTGGGGTTAGCCAGGTCTCTGTGAGCAAAATGATGCTACAGTCTCTGTATTCCCTTTCATAGCGTGTGAGAGTCGCCAGCTCTGCTGTCTTATTTTGAAGGGACAGCACGTTTCCCATGACGACCCTCGGTACCGCGGGTCTGAAGCAGCCCCTCCGTGTCTTTCTCAAAATCTCTCCCGGGATGGTGTGCTTTCTCCCGGGAAAGAGAGACACGGCTCCGGTGTCGCGCAGCGCGATGAGCCGCTCCATAGAGGAGCCGCTCCATAGAGGAGCCGCTCCATAGAGGAGCCGCTCCATTGAATAGACACGCCGGGGGAGGGGGGGGGCGCGGGTCCCACACACATGCCGCGACGAGAAGAAAAAAACAAATAATCCAGCCGAATAAGTCCAAATCAACGCGTGTCCAGCGCGTGTCGGTTTGTAAACATCCGGCAAGTGGATGTATGTAAAGTATTTACAAAAAAATAAAATGAAAAAGGGCATAGAAAGTAAGAAAAAGTTCGGAAAGAGAGGGAGTGTCGTAACGCAGCAGCCAGCTTCAGCGGCGCCGGAAGTACAAGGAGTTGCCCTACGACCAGTTACAAGGAGTCGCCCTAAGACCAGTTACAAGGAGTCGCACTACGACCAGTTACAAGGAGTCGCCCTACGACCTGTTACAAGGAGTCGCCCTAAGACCAGTTACAAGGAGTCGCCCTACGACCAGTTACAAGGAGTCGCCCTACAACCAGTTACAGGGAGTCGCCCTAAGACCAGTTACAGGGAGTCGCCCTAAGACCAGTTACGAGGGGTCACCCTACGACCAGATACGAGGAGTCGCCCTACGACCAGATACAAGGAGTCGCCCTACGACCAGATACAAGGAGTCGCCCTACGACCAGATACAAGGAGTTGCCCTACGACCAGATACAAGGAGTCGCCCTACGACCAGTTACAAGGAGTCGCTCTACGACCAGATACAAGGAGTCGCTCTACGACCAGATACAAGGAGTCGCCCTACGACCAGATACAAGGAGTCGCCCTACGACCAGATACAAGGAGTCGCTCTACGACCAGATACAAGGAGTTGCCTTACGACCAGTTACAAGGAGTCGCCCAACGACCAGATACAAGGAGTCGCCCTACGACCAGTTACAAGGAGTCGCTCTACGACCAGATACAAGGAGTCGCCCTACGACCAGATACAAGGAGTCGCTCTACGACCAGTTACAAGGAGTCGCTCTACGACCAGATACAAGGAGTTGCCCTACGACCAGTTACAAGGAGTCGCCCTACGACCAGATACAAGGAGTCGCCC